>JAQPPZ010007991.1:0-12683 GCA_028583015.1 Wollemia nobilis | reverse complement strand
TTTGGTTCAAAAAATCAAAATCAGAACTATGTGAGATTTGCAAGCAGGCAACAAGGGCAGGGTTGGCAGCATTTTCATGGCCAACCACCAAGAAATGGCGCAAACCAAAACTGAACCAGTGGGGTGTCATATTCACACCGATAGACCGTTGCTTACAGATTTTTAGTAGAAGCAGCATGTATGTGATAGATGACATCATCACCAATGCCGCCGTGCATAAATTTTCTGAGAAAAAATTGAGTGTAGCAGAAAAAGAACTTCTAGGCTTGGGGTTGAAATTTCTCCCCAAACCTCCTGCAATGACAGTGGATTTTGTTCATAGCAAATTTGAATACATGGCTCATATTCTCAGAATCAAATGGTTTTTTGGACCTCGGGGTAAAAATCCAACCTCTTGGGTGGACCGTCCACCTCCAATCTTCGAGTTCCAAATCCAACTTGGAATCCACCAGAAGAGTACCAACCCCTTTTTGGGATCCTGGACTCTAGTAGAAGATGGTTGGAAAAACAACTCATAGCCACTCCGAGGCTATCACTACAACCTCTTTCTAGAAGACTCTCTCGTGCTTTGAGAGACCTCCGGGCAGATCACTCCATTGTCATAAGACCTACAGATAAAAATTTAGGCCTCACCGTCCTCTCTAGAGATTGGTATCGATCAGAAAGCCTTAGACAGTTATCAGATGCTACAGTTTATGATCAGGTGACATCAATTCCATGGGCTACTCTTTTTAATTCACTTAGGATTTCAGTTAATAGTGCAGTTGCTTTTAAAATCATAACTAGAGAAGAAAAGTCTTTTTTATTGCAAGTCTCTCCTGAAACTGCACAACCTTGCACTTTTTATTTGATTCCAAAAGTGCATAAACAACCTTTGGTGGGTAGGCCAATTTGTTCATACTGTGGGTACTTGTTGGAACTTGTGTCTAAGTGGTTGCACCATCAACTTTTTCCAATTTTGTTGGAGCAAAAAAACCACTTGGAAGATTCTGATTCAATCCTAAGTCTCATACAAGAAAAAACTTCCCTCAAGACTGCATCCTTTTTTCTTTTGATGTTGAAAGTTTATACCCAAGTATCCCTATTGCAATAGGTATCTTGGCCATTGAATTTTTTATCAAGGAAAAATTTTCTACAGGTAAAATTTGGTTCATTTTGAAGATGGTGGACCTGGTGCTAAATCAACATTATTTAAAGTTTGATGGTAAACTCTATAGACAATGAAGAGGCACTACAATGGGTAGCAACTTTGCAGTTGTTTATGCTTGTCTTTTCCTCTATCATCTAGAAAATCAAATTCTAGAG
Source organism: Wollemia nobilis (assembly GCA_028583015.1). Classification (NCBI taxonomy): domain Eukaryota; kingdom Viridiplantae; phylum Streptophyta; class Pinopsida; order Araucariales; family Araucariaceae; genus Wollemia; species Wollemia nobilis. The sequence goes on along the minus strand of JAQPPZ010007991.1, from coordinate 11,378 downwards.
AGAATGCCACATGTTGCAGATAATTTGTGTTTATACAAAAGGTATATTGATGATGCTTTTGGAGTGTGGCATGGAGATAGGTCTCTGCTTCTACAATTTTTAGATTGTTATGGAGCCATGTATGACAACATTAACATCACTACCACAGTTTTAGACTCTGAGGTAAACATTTTGGATATTATCATTTACAAATCTACCGAGTTAACTGCATCAGGAAAATTATCCACAAGGTTGTTTCAAAAATCCATGAATGTATATCAATACATTCCATTTACCTCCTTTCACCCGCGACATCAGAAGAAAGCATTCATCCTCAGTGAACTTCGTAGGATCCTTGCCAGGGAAGAAAAACTAGAGGGTTTCAATGCCATGAAGCATAATTTCTTCCATAGACTCAGAGCCAGAGGTTATCCTATAGCCTTTCTCCTACCTTTATTTGCAGAAGTCAATTTTTCACACAGGCCTACCTTATTGCAAAAAATTATGGATAGGTTGCATAACAGATAGAGAACCAGACATCGTAGCACCCCCATTGTGCTGAAGCTAGTCAACTGTGAGTTCACCAAAAAATTACGTATCAAAGAAATGGTTCTTAATCCTTTGTTTGATGCTTGTGCCATAGATCAAGAATTATCACATTTTGGCAAAGGAATTATATGTTGGGAAAATAGCAAGTCTTTGAGGGACTTACTTTGCAAAAATAAAATCTTTTAGTTTTCCTCACATTTAATCTCAGTCGTTCAAGCAAAATAATGCTAGTCATTGGTGCAACTCTATGCTAGTTGTTGATGCAGTCAAACATTTTGTTTAAAATAGGACAACCCATGCATAGTTATTTTTTAATTATTTTTGCAATTTTAATTTTGGGGTTTGTGCAAATTTAATTATTTAATAAATAACAAGTGGCTATCATTCCTTTTACATATGTTATATTTTTTAATTATTTTTGCAATTTTAATTTTGGGGTTTTGTGCAAATTTAATTATTGTAATAAATAACAAGTGGCTATCATTGTCCACCTTTTGGACATATCCCACTTTGTTATATTTTTTACTCTTAGAAGGATGTGTAGCCGCCCATGTAATATTTAATTTTTAGAATTTTGTGTAATTTTAAATTTTAAAATTTTGTGCAATTTTAATTATTGTAATTAATAACTAGTGGCTATCACTGTCCAAATTTTGGATATATCCCACTTTGTTATTCTTCATGACACTTAGAAGAAGGTTTAGCGGCTATTTTAGCGGATCTTGGCTATCACTGCCATTTATTATTGGCATATCCCTAGATCACGCTTCCATAGGCATACTTGATTTCTGCCACGTGGCATGACCGTTGGTATCCACGTGAGACCGAAATCATTTTTATACACACAAGTGTGGTTGTAAAAATTTTCATCAGCCGTACTGATGAGCACATAGGTGCGAAACGCGTTTACGGAGCATTTCAAGTTTTTGCAATCGTGCTTGTAAAGTTTTTTTGTGTATGCCATTATGTTAAAATTTCTTTTTGGATAAATTTTTTTGTGCTAAGTTTCTCTCCTTTCGTATACTAGTGTACTGTTGTGATTTGTCTTTTCATTTCTTTGCCTTAAAAGAGTCTTCAATGGCCTCACATGCTGCACTGGTTCAATATGATGCTTGCAACAATAATGCACAGATTCCAGATCTATCAAGCAAACATCCACGAACAGCCATAGGCTCTGGAGAGCCTTCTGGAAGTTCCCATGCTGCTGGTTTGGGAAATAATTCGCATTTGACATCGTTTTCGGAGGTGCCACAAAATCTCTTAGAAATTGCCAATAATTTTTGGGAGACATATAAATCCTCTTTTTTGAAAGCAATAAAAACTGAGGAGTTCATGGAGAAACTTAGAAAAAATTTGAAAGAAGGCATCACTCCACATAGTCTTCGTATAAAAAATCCAAAAGTGAAGATTGAAAATACCTCTATTCAACAAGATATGGAGAAAGATCTTGAAGCCCTAGTTGCACAACATCAAATGTCTTGCACAGAAGTCTACATTGCAACTCAAGTTAAACTACATGATTCATTGAAGCAAGAATGCACGACAGTGGAGAATAAATTCAATGATCATATGGTGGAGCTATTTAGACCACTTTTTGTTCAAGACTCTGAAATAGCATCTGGATGGAAGTTGCGCATTGAACGAGATTTTAATAGCAAAAAGAAAGCCCTCATATTGGAGTGTCGAGTTAACAAAGAAACAACCAAGCAAGTTGTTGCTGCCAGAGCTACTACAGAGCAACATGTGGAAGACACAGTCATGGGAGAGGCTTCCACCTCAATCTCTTCCCTGATAAAGAAAGAGTGTGCTCCACTTTATAAAGAACTACAGACTTTGACAAAAGTTGTAGCAGATCTTTCAAGAAAATTTAGATCTAAAAACTCTCTTGGTCGTTCTTCTCCATGCAATAGATCCGGTAACAAAAATGGTCATTCTACCTCAAAAAATGGGTTAAAAAAACAACAATGAACCTCGTGCATAGTCAAGGACACCCCAAGCTCATGGAAGACAATCATGGAGGCCAAAAAATGACTGGTACAACAGATCACTAAGAAAACATCATCCTCGCTCTCAGAGCAGAGTCAGATGGGAAGATCACGTACCCACACCTCATGCACGTCAGCAATCGCATCGGGAGTATGGAAGTTCAACCCCAAGATTTGGTTTGAAAAATCAAAATCAGAACTCTGTGAGATTTGCAAGCAGGCAACAAGGGCAGGGTTGGCAGCATTTTCATGGCCAACCACCAAGAAATGGCGTAAACCAAAACTAAACTAGTGGGGTACCGTATTCACATCGACAGACCGTTCCTTACAGTTTTTTAGTAGAAGCAATGTGTATGTGATAGATGACATCATCACCAATGCCGCCGTGCATAAATTTTTTGAGAAAAAAATGGATGTAGCAAAAAAAAACTTCTAGGCTTGGGGTTGAAATTTCTCCCCAAACCTCCTGCAATGATAGTGGATTCTGTTCGTAGTAAATTTGAAGACATGGCCCGTATTCTCAGAATCAAATGGTTTTTTGGACCTCGGGGTAAAAATCCAACCTCTTGGGTGGACCGTCCACCTCCAGTCTTCAGAGTTCCAAATCCAACTTGGAATCCACCAGAAGAGTACCAACACCTTTTGGGGATCCTGGACTCTAGTAGAAGACAGTTGGAAAAACAACTCATAGCCACTCCGAGGCTATCACCACAACCTCTTTCTAGAAGACTCTCTCGTGCTTTGAGAGACCTTTGGGTAGATCACTCCATTGTCATAAGACCTACAGATAAAAATTTAGGCCTCACCATCCTCTCTAGAGATTGGTATCGATTAGAAAGCCTTAGACAATTATCAGATGCTGCAGTTTATGATCAGGTGACATCAATTCCATGGGCTACTCTTTTTAATTCACTTAGGCTTTCAGTTAATAGTGCAGTTGCTTTTAAAATCATAACTAGAGAAGAAAAGTCTTTTTTATTGCAAGTCTCTCCTGAAATTGCACAACCTTGCACTTTTTATTTGATTCCTAAAGTGCATAAACAACCTTTGGTGGGTAGGCCAATTTGTTCATACTGTGGGTACTTGTTGGAACCTGTGTCTAAGTGGTTGCACCATCAACTTTTTCCAATTTTGTTGGAGCAAAAAAACCACTTGGAAGATTCGGATTCAATCCTAAGTCTCATACAAGAAAAAAACTTCCCTCAAGACTGCATCCTTTTTTCTTTTGATGTTGAAATTTTATACCCAAGTATCCCTATTGCAGCAGGTATCTTGGCCATTGAAGTTTTTATCAAGGAAAAATTTTCTACAGGTAAAATTCGGTTCATTTTGAAGATGGTGGACTTGGTGCTAAATCAACATTATTTAAAATTTGATGGTAAACTCTATAGACAACGAAGAGGCACTGCAATGGGCAGTAACTTTGCAGTTGTTTATGCTTATCTTTTCCTCTGTCATCTAGAAAATCAAATTCTAGAGAGAATGCCACATGTTGCAGATAATTTATGTTTATACAAAAGGTATATTGATGATGCTTTTGGAGTGTGGCATGGAGATAGGTCTCTGCTTCTACAATTTTTAGATTGTTATGGAGCCATGTATGACAACATTAACATCACTACCACAGTTTCAGACTCTGAGGTAAACATTTTGGATATTGTCATTTACAAATCTACCGAGTTAACTGCATCAGGAAAATTATCCACAAGGTTGTTTCAAAAATCCATGAATGTATATCAATACATTCCATTTACCTCATTTCACCCGCGACATCAGAAGAAAGCATTCATCCTCAGTGAACTTCATAGGATCCTTTCCAGGGAAGAAAAACTTGAGGGTTTCAGTGCCATGAAGCATAATTTCTTCCATAGACTCAGAGCCAGAGGTTATCCTGTAGCCTTTCTCCTACCTTTATTTGTAGAAGTCAATTTTTCACACAGGCCAACCTTATTGAAAAAAATTATGGATAGGTTGCATAACAGATAGAGAAGCAGACATCGTAGCACCCCCATTGTGTTGAAGCTAGTCAACTGTGAGTTCACCAAAAAATTACGTATCAAAGAAATGGTTCTTAATCCTTTGTTTGATGCTTGTGTCATAGATCAAGAATTATCACATTTTAGCAAAGGAATTATATGTTGGGAAAATAGCAAGTCTTTGAGGGACTTACTTTGCAAAAATAAAATCTTTTAGTTTTCATCACATTTAATCTCAGTCGTTCAAGTAAAATAATGCTAGCCGTTGGTGCAACTCTATGCTAGTTGTTGATGCAGTCAAACATTTTGTTTAAAACACGACAACCCATGCAAAGTTATTTTTTTAATTATTTTTGCAATTTTAATTTTGGGGTTTGTGCAAATTTAATTATTATAATAAATAACAAGTGGCTATCACTGTCCACCTTTTGGACATATCCCACTTTGTTATATTTTTTAATTATTTTTGCAATTTTAATTTTGGGGTTTTGTGCAAAGTTAATTATTGTAATAAATAACAAGTGGCTATCACTGTCCACCTTTTGGACATATCCCACTTTGTTATATTTTTTACTCTTAGAAGGATGTGTAGCCACCCATGTAATATTTAATTTTTAGAATTCTGTGTAATTTTAAATTTTAAAATTTTGTGCAATTTTAATTATTGTAATTAATAACTAGTGGCTATCACTATCCAAATTTTGGATATATCCCACTTTGTTATTCTTCATGACACTTAGAAGAAGGTTTAGTGGCTATGGAGCCATGTATGTCAGCATTAACATCACTACCATAGTTTCGGACTCTGAGGTTAATATTTTAGATATTATCGTTTACAAATCTATCGATTTAACTGCATCAGGAAAATTATCCACAAGGTTGTTTCAAAAATCCATGAATGTATATCAATACATTCCATTTACCTCCTTTCACCCGTGGTATCAGAAGAAAGTATTCATCCTCAGTGAACTTCAGAGGATCTTTGCCAGGGAATAAAAACTTAAGGGTTTCAGTGCCATGAAGCATAATTTATTCCATAGACTCAAAGCCAAAGGTTATCCTGTAGCCTTTCTCCTACCTTTATTTGTAGAAGTCAATTTTTTACATAGGCCAGCCTTATTGATAAAAAATTATGGATCGGTTGCATAACAGACAGATAAGCAAACATCGTAGGACCCCCATTGTGTTGAAGCTAGTCATCTGTGAGTTCACCAGAAAATTACATATCAAAGAAATGGTTCTTAATCCTTTGTTTGATGCTTGTGCCGCAGATAAAGAATTATCACATTTTAGCAAAGGAATTATATGTTGGGAAAATAGCAAGTCTTTGAGGGACTTACTTTGCAAAAATAAAATCTTTTAGTTTTCCTCATATTTAATCTCAGCTGTTCAAGTAAAATAATGCTAGCCATTGGTGCAACTCTATGCTAGTTTTTGATGCAGTCAAACATTTTGTTTAAAACACGACAGTCCATGCATAGTTATTTTTTTAATTATTTTTGCAATTTTAATTTTGGGGTTTGTGAAAATTTAATTATTATAATAAATAACATGTGGCTATCACTGTCCACCTTTTGGACATATCCCACTTTGTTATATTTTTTAATTATTTTTGCAATTTTAATTTTGGGGTTTTGTGCAAAGTTAATTATTGTAATAAATAACAAGTGGCTATCACTGTCTACCTTTTGGACATATCCCACTTTGTTATATTTTTTATTCTTAGAAAGATGTGTAGCGCCCATGTAATATTTAATTTTTAGAATTCTGTGTAATTTTAGATTTAAAATTTTGTGCAATTTTAATTATTGTAATTAATAACTAGTGGCTATCACTATCCAAATTTTGGATATATCCCACTTTGTTATTCTTCATGACACTTAGAAGAAGGTTTAGCGACTATTTTAGTGGATCTTGGCTATCACTGCCATTTATTATTGGCATATCCCTAGATCACGCTTCCATAGGCATACTTGATTTCTGCCATGTGGCATGACCATTGGTCTCCACGTGAGACCGAAATCATTTTTATACACACAAGTGTGGTTGTAAAAATTTTCATCAGCCGTACTGATGAGCACATAGGTGCGAAACGCGTTTACGGAGCATTTTGAGTTTTTGCAATCGTGCTTGTAAAGTTTTTTTGTGTATGCCATTATGTTAAAATTTATTTTCGGATAATTTTTTTTTGTGCTAAGTTTCTCTCCTTTCGTATACCAGTGTACTGTTGTGATTTATCTTTTCATTTCTTCGCCTTAAAAGAGTCTTCAATGGCCTCACACGTTGCACTGGTTCAATATGATGCTTGCAACAATAATGCACAGATTCCAGATCTATCAAGCAAACATCCACGAACAGCCATAGGCTCTGGAGAGCCTTCTGGAAGTTCCCATGCTGCTGGTTCAGGAAATAATTCGCATTTGACATCGTTGTCTGGAGGTGCCACAAAATCTCTTAGAAATTGCCAATAATTTTTGGGAGACATATAAATCCTCTTTTTTGAAAGCAATAAAAACTAAGGAGTTCGTGGAGAAACTTAGAAAAAATTTGAAAGAAGGCATCACTCCACATAGTCTTTGCATAAAAAATCCAAAAGTGAAGATTGAAAATGCCTCTATTCAACAAGATATGGAGAAATATCTTGAAGCCCTAGCTGCACAACATCAAATGTCTTGCACAAAAGTCTACATTGCAGCTCAAGTTAAACTACATGATTCATTGAAGCAAGAATGCACGACAGTGGAGAATAAATTCAATGATCATATGGCGGAGCTATTTAGACCACTTTTTGTTCAAGACTCTGAAATAGCATCTGGATGGAAGTTGCGCATTGAACGAGATTTTAATAGCAAAAAGAAAGCCCTCATATTGGAGTGTCGAGTTAACAAAGAAACAACCAAGCAAGCTACTACTACCAGAGCTACTACAGAGCAACATGTGGAAGACATAGTCATGGGGGAGGCTTCCACCTCAATCTCTTCCCTGATAAAGAAAGAGTGTGCCCCACTTTATAAAGAACTACAGACTTTGACAAAAGTTATAGCGGATATTTCAAGGAAAGTTAGATCTGAAAACTCTCTTGGTCATTCTTCTCCATGCAATAGATCTGGTAACAAAAATGGTCATTTTACCTCAAAAAATGGGTTCAAAAAACAACAACGAACCTCGTGCACAGTCAAGGACACCCCAAGCTCATGGAAGACAATCATGGAGGCCAAAAAATGACTGGCACAATAGATCATTGAGAAGACATCGCCCTCGCTCTCAGAGTAGAGTCAGATGGGAAGATCACATACCCACACCTCATGCGCGTCAACAATCGCATCAGGAGTATGGAAGTTCAACCCCAAGATTTGGTTCGAAAAATCAAAATCAGAACTCTGTGAGATTTGCAAGCAGGCAACAAGGGCAGGGTTGGCAACATTTTCGCGGCCAACCACCAAGAAATGGTGCAAACCAAAACTAAACCAGTGGGGTGTCATCTTCACACCGATGGACCATTGCTTACATATTTTTAGTAGAAGCAGCGTGTATGTGATAGACGACATCATCACCAATGCCGCCGTACATAACTTTTCTGAGAAAAAATTGAGTGTAGCAGAAAAATAACTTCTAGGCTTGGGGTTGAAATTTCTCCCCAAACCTCCTACAATGATAGTGGATTTTGTTCATAGCAAATTTGAAGACATGGCCCGTATTCTCAGAATCAAATGGTTTTTTGGACCTCGGGGTAAAAATCCAACCTCTTGGGTGGACCGACCACCTCCAGTCTTCAGAGTTCCAAATCCAACTTGGAATCCACCAGAAGAGTACCAACCCCTTTCTGGGATCCTGGACTCTAGTAGAAGACGGTTGGAAAAACAACTCATAGCCACTCCGAGGCTATCACTACAACCTCTTTCTAGAAGACTCTCTCGTGCTTTGAGAGACCTTCGGGCAGATCGCTCCATTGTCATAAGACCTACAGATAAAAATTTAGGCCTCACCGTCCTCTCTAGAGATTGGTATCGATCAGAAAGCCTTAGACAGTTATCAGATGCTACAGTTTATGATCAGGTGACATCAATTCCATGGGCTACTCTTTTTAATTCACTTAGGCTTTCAATTAATAGTGCAGTTGCTTTTAAAATCATAACTAGAGAAGAAAAGTCTTTTTTATTGCAAGTCTCTCCTGAAACTGCACAACCTTGCACTTTTTATTTGATTCCAAAAGTGCATAAACAACCTTTGGTGGGTAGGCCAATTTGTTCATATTGTGGGTACTTGTTGGAACCTGTGTCTAAGTGGTTGCACCATCAACTTTTTCCAATTTTGTTGGAGCAAAAAAACCACTTGGAAGATTCTGATTCAATCCTAAGTCTCATACAAGAAAAAAACTTCCCTCAAGACTGCATCCTTTTTTCTTTTGATGTTGAAATTTTATACCCAAGTATCCCTATTGCAGCAGGTATCTTGGCCATTGAAGTTTTTATCAAGGAAAAATTTTCTACAGGTAAAATTTGGTTCATTTTGAAGATGGTGGACCTGGTGCTAAATCAACATTATTTAAAGTTTGATGGTAAACTCTATAGACAACGAAGAGGCACTGCAATGGGTAGCAACTTTGCAGTTGTTTATGCTTGTATTTTCCTCTATCATCTAGAAAATCAAATTCTAGAGAGAATGCCACATGTTGCAGATAATTTGTGTTTATACAAAAGGTATATTGATGATGCTTTTGGAGTGTGGCATGGAGATAGGTCTCTGCTTCTACAATTTTTAGATTGTTATGGAGCCATGTATGACAACATTAACATCACTACCACAGTTTCAGACTCTGAGGTAAACATTTTGGACATTGTCATTTACAAATCTACCGAGTTAACTGCAACAGGAAAATTGTCCACAAGGTTGTTTCAAAAATCCATGAATGTATATCAATACATTCCGTTTACCTCCTTTCACCCGTGACATCAGAAGAAAGCATTCATCCTCAGTGAACTTCGCAGGATCCTTGCCAGGGAAGAAAAACTAGAGGGTTTCAGTGCCATGAAGCATAACTTCTTCCATAGAATCAGAGCCAGAGGTTATCCTGTAGCCTTTCTCCTACCTTTATTTGCAGAAGTCAATTTTTCACACAGGCCTACCTTATTGCAAAAAATTATGGATAGGTTGCATAACAGACAGAGAACCAGACATCGTAGCACCCCCATTGTGCTGAAGCTAGTCAACTGTGAGTTCACCAAAAAATTACGTATCAAAGAAATGGTTCTTAATCCTTTGTTTGATGCTTGTGCCGTAGATCAAGAATTATCACATTTTGGCAAAGGAATTATATGTTGGGAAAATAGCAAGTCTTTGAGGGACTTACTTTGCAAAAATAAAATATTTTAGTTTTCATCACGTTCAATCTCAGTCGTTCAAGCAAAATAATGCTAGCCATTGGTGCAACTCTATGCTAGTTGTTGATGCAGTCAAACACTTTGTTTAAAACATGACAGCCCATGCAAAATTATTATTTTTAATTATTTTTGCAATTTTAATTTTGGGGTTTTGTGCAAATTTAATTATTGTAATATGGTTTTTTTTTCAATTTTAATTTTGGGGTTTTGTGCAAATTTAATTATTGTAATAAATAACAAGTGGCTATCACTGTCCACCTTTTGGACATATCCCACTTTGTTATATTTTTTACTCTTAGAAGGATGTGTAGCCGCCCATGTAATATTTAATTTTTAGAATTCTGTGTAATTTTAAATTTTAAAATTTTGTGCAATTTTAATTATTGTAATTAATAACTAGTGGCTATCATTGTCCAAATTTTGGATATATCCCACTTTGTTATTCTTCATGACACTTAGAAGAAGGTTTAGCGGCTATTTTAGTGGATCTTGGCTATCACTGCCATTTATTATTGGCATATCCCTAGATCACGCTTCCATAGGCATACTTGATTTCTGCCACGTGGCATGACCATTGGTCTCCACGTGAGACCGAAATCATTTTTATACACACAAGTGTGGTTGTAAAAATTTTCATCAGCCGTACTGATGAGCACATAGGTGCGAAACGCGTTTACGGAGCATTTCGAGTTTTTGCAATCGTGCTTGTAAAGTTTTTTTATGTGTATGCCATTATGTTAAAATTTATTTTCGGATAAATATTTTTTGTGCTAAGTTTCTCTCCTTTCATATACCAGTGTACTGCTGTGATTTGTCTTTTCATTTCTTCGCCTTAAGAAATATCTTGAAGCCCTAGCTGCACAACATCAAATATCTTGCACACAAGTCTACATTGCAGCTCAAGTTAAACTACACGATTAATTGAAGCAAGAATGCATAGCAGTGGAAAAATAAAATCAATGATCATATGGTGGAGCTGTTTAGACCACTTTTTGTTCAAGACTTTGAAATAGCATCCAGATGAAAGTTGCGCATTGAATGAGATTTTAATAGCAAGAAAGCCCTCATATTGGAGTGTCGAGTTAACAAAAAAATGGCCAAACAAGTTGCTACTGCCAAAGCTACTACAGAGCAACACGTGGAGGACACAGTCATGGGAGAGGCTTCTACCTCAATCTCTTCCCTGAAAAAGAAAGAGTGTGCTCCACTTTATAAAGAACTATAGAATTTGAAAAAAGTTGTAGTAGATATTTAAATAAAATTTTGATGTGAAAACTCTCTTGGCCGTTCTTCTCCTCAGAATAGATTCGATAACAAAAATCGCCATTTTACCTCAAAAAATGGGTTAAAAAAAAACAATGAACCTCATGTACAGTCAACAACACCCCAAGCTCATGGAAGACATTCATGGAGGCCAAAAATTGACTAGCACAACTAATCACTGAGAAGACATCACCCTCACTCTCAGAGCAGAGTCAGATGGGAAGATCACGTACCCACACCTCATG
>JAQPPZ010007990.1:0-13216 GCA_028583015.1 Wollemia nobilis | reverse complement strand
TATTGTTGCTAGGAGGCAATTGAGCAAAAAGATATCATTTTTATTTTGAGTGGAGTCAATGATAGGATGATTTGGTAGTTGAATAGCCCAATATAATACACAACAATAAGTATATATAATGTAAGGTACCAAAAAAATAGGAATATCTCAAATCAACTCAAAATGTTTATATTTCTACTAAATCACAAGATAACTTTATTTTAAAATAACCTCAATGAAAAAGGGTTTTCATAGCCCCTCATTATGTGTTCTATGTAAAAAGGAGAAAGGGAGTATAAACCATCTCTCAAGACATTACTCAATAGTGGAAACTATGACAATGGATTCTTAATATGTTTGGTAAATACATGGCCATAAACGGTAAAATTGAAGAATATTTAAAGCACTTTTAAAAGTGAGGTATTACAAATAATTTTGAACACATAAAATATATAATAATTTGGATTATATGGTTGAAATGAAACAAAGGAATATTATAAACTGAAAAATAATTTAGAGGCAATGAAAAAGATGTGTTTAGCCATAGAGTATAAATTAGCCTTATCAACTCACCCAATTCTTATTCTTGAAGTAGAGCCTTATCAACTTACCCAATCCCTAATATTGAAGTAGAGAGTCTTGATAGATGAAGTCAAGTTATCAATTAAAATTATGGTGGTGGGTACACGAGAAACAAACAAATGGTCAAAAATATAAATTAGAAACCATCAACAACATAATTGGTTAAATTGAAATTTGATGGAGCATTTAAAGGGAATACAAGAATAATAAAAAAATAATAAGGGTGATATTTTATCACATTATGCTTTCATTAGTGGATTTAAGACAAAGAATGAAACTGAAGTTTGGGCAGCTTTGGAAGGATTAAAAATATGCAAATAAATGAAATGGAATAGACTATAGATGGAAGGAGATTAACTAATAGTAATAAAATCCAGGAAAGCAAAGACTCCATGGAACATACAAACCATCATTGTGAAAATACAACACCTTGCTACAGAGTTTGAAGAAATTATTTTTCCTCATACTAAAAGCAATAAAATCGAGACAAGCAAATACATTATGGAACAAACAAAAAATCATTATGGAAATACAATATATTATGGAACATCAAAAGCAATTCAGAAAATTACTCACTTCTTCCCAGAATTCTTAGACTTTGGGAGGAGGTGAGAAGAATCCAGAAGCTTCTAGCAAAAAGGTGGACAGACAGAAGGAGGCCATGGGTATTCTTGATCAGTAGATTGTTGCTCGGATGTTCCTACTATTTGGTTTGGGTAGTTTCCAATGGGCTTCTTTGTTTTTCTTGGGTTCGGCTTTCATCTTGTAGTCTTGAAGGATGGATCATTTTCTCTGTGTTTGCTGTAATGTTTTATGTTGATGTAATAGGTGAAGATTTACCTGCTTTTTTGAGGATTTTGTATACTTTCTATTGGGCTTAGCTGTTGTTTCCTATTGATGTAAAAGGTATTTGGAAGCCTTCATTTGGGAGCCTTCATATTTTCCAGCATAATATAATATCAATTAACTTACCAAAAAAAATATAAATAAGGCTATTATTACCCACAGGCACGACTCCCAAGTGACTTTGACGATGTAGAATCCCGATTTATCAAGACAAAAGCAAAGAGAGTTGATATTTATCGAGTGTGGAGAGACATTACAACCTCTTAAAGGAAAAAAAAAAAAATCAAAAGGAAAACTACGGCTTGAATTCCAATCCTATCTCACCAAATAAATAAATAAAGAAAGATATTACATACCTACAATGAAACCTTTGGAATCCTACACTCTTCCGGGAGGGGCCAACCGATTTGAAGCCAAGACAGAAGCATAGAGAGTTGAGATTTGTGGAGAAACCGGTTTGGATGGATTTAGGTTTCTCAGACTGACATCCGCATCTATTACCTTTTTCATCTTATCTGCTTCAAGATAGAACAAAAGAATCTATCATCCAGGAAGAAATATATATAAAATCGGTATATCTTGAATGAGAGGCATGGGTATATATAGAAGCGGGAATGCTTAGGGTTTCTACCGTAGCGGTGTCACAACGTGATCGAACGAAAGAATCTACCATCCCCACACGGGTATATACTAAATGACAGGAGAGGTATATATAGAAGGGAGAATGCTTAGGGTTTCTCCTGTAGCGGTGTTAGGACCTGCGTAACACGTCATCTCCTTTTAGGTCTAAGAGATTATATTAAAACAAAAAATTGTTCCCCGGGGGCTCTCCCTTAGTTTTTTCTTGTCGTGTATATAGCCTATCGCTATGTCTTTCTTTAATAAAAGTAGGATTTAATTAAAATAAAATATTATTTTAAAGACCAACAAAGCCAATCGATGGGGTTGCAAATAGGCTTTCAAAAAGGTAATTTTATTTAAATAATAATTATAATCATAAGGGTTCATAGAATGAACTACAATGAAGTGGTTCGAATCGTTCTTTCGACAGTGTGAATACTGTGTTGTCCCCACCATTACAATTAAATATTAAAATGAAATAAACTATAACATCAAGGGTGGTAGCTTGCAGAGAATCTTGAAATGTAGAGATTACATAGTTATCAATTAATAATGACAAGGAAAGAGATTACATAGTTATCAATTAATAATGACAAGGAAAGTTGCAAGTTTATTATAGTGTTAAAGACTTTGGCCTCTGGTCCAAGGTTTAAATCCAACTTAGTATGAGGGGACTAAGACCTCTCATAAAAACCTATGTAAATTCATTCAAACATCAATTGGTATTAGTTCAACTAGTTAGATTCTTCAGTATTTAAAGAGGATACTAGCATTCACCAAGCGATACATGGATAACATCCAAGCTTGGTTGTAATACAGATGCTTGTTGTAACACCACTATGTGGTGATTATGTAATATAGGTGGGACCAGTTTCAATCCCATATAACCAATTGAAAAAAATAATAATGACAATGGTTAAATGGTATTAGTTTAACCCATGAGATTCAATTCTATATAACCTATTTAAAAAAATAATGACAAGAAGTAATTGAAAATGAATGGAAATATATTTCAATTTTAGAGGATTAGCATTCAATTCCATGTAACTTATTTAAAAAAATAAGAAAGACAAGGAGTAATTGAACATGGATGAAAATATATTTCAATTTAGGAGGATTAGCAAATTATCATTAATTTTTATGACCCCATCCTAGTCTTATTATGTAATTACTTCTTCCTAACATGAGGACTCTATCTTAATAATATCATGTAATATTTTATAATATGTATATAACATTGGAGGTGCCTAGATAAGTGGGTCCCCCACTTGCATGTGGGTGGGAATCCTTGAGCATTAGGGTTAGGATTAACCGTAATCTTTAAAAGTACCAAGGGGACAAGAAGATGGGCATCTCATTTTCATTGTATTAAAGCTCAACTTCTAAGGAGGTTTCCCTCTCAGAGAGGCATATGATTCCATAATGTGTTTTTATTTTTCAGTAATATAATCTACTGCATTTCTATTCCGTTTTGTAATATTGTTAATTTCACACTTATTTCCTATTATTATTGATGGATGTGTTTTCATTTTACTACTAGGTTCTTTGCAAGTGGTATAAGAGAACTTTTTAGCACCACATCCTACTATAGTGTAAACGGTTCATGTTTTACAATTTCAACCTATTAGGTATATTTTTTTTTCATTTTTCACTTACCTTCTTATAATGAAAATTGAGAAAATAATTGAGTTATTTTATCTTCTATTTTTTTTTTACTAAATTAGAAACCTTGTTCCACGGGTTTTAAAATATCAAGGAAGAGTTATTGTTATAGGATAAGTTAGATTACCTATAAAGTATTTGGTGAAGTGAGGGACAATTAGGCTCCAATTCTTAAGCCTCAGATAGCACCCGTATATGGACTTAAGAGCTCATATATCTTTGGGTATATTGAGAGAACCTCCTAGGGTTATGAGAAATCTTTGGTCATTGGAAGATTTTTGATTGTGTATTTATCCATAGTGCATCAAGAATAACACTTATAAATTTTACCCTCCCATATTATCAAAGAGGTGGGTAATGCAATCAAGGGTATGTGTGGAATCCTTTTTTAGTAATATCATGAAATTATGAGTCTAAGCATTATTGTTCATTAGTGGGATATAATTGAGGGCTATAGAAAATGCACATACCTTGGCCTAATTTTACCATATTACAATCATGTGTTTTATATTCAAACTCTAACCATAGATTTGAGCTTACTACGAAGACTACATCTAGCACACATGTGAATATATTATAAAATGTTTGGTTAAGGACTAAATTATTGGGGTTAGCAAAGGTAAAAACAAATTTTTTTGGGATAGTTATCTGCTATAGTCAAGAGTAATTAGTAATTGTTTGATGGCTAATGGTGTGATATGTTTCTGAAATAGAGAGGGAATTCTTTATTGATATCAAAGGAAAAGCTCATGTTTAATAAACCAATTAATTAGTCATTGATGATTTTGCTATATTAAGGACCTTTAACAAAATTTAGTTTCAACATAAGACGATGTTTAAAATATTTAGCATCTTTTGTTTCTTCTATTGTGATTGTATTTTTCCTTTCTTAGCGTAGTGTGTGTGTTATAATTTTCTAAGGTGTTATCGTCATTCCCAAAAGCCAGAGAAGAAAGTCATTTTTAAGGTGAAGTAAGACTTTAGGGAAAAAATAAACAACACTTGACTATAAAAATGTTAGGAGTGACCAAAATATCATTTTGAGACCTAGCTCATTGTATTCATCTTTTCAATCTGATAATTTTGATAGATAGCATCTAAAAATAGTAACCCCTTGAGAACAACGCTTTATAATTTTAGTAATTCCCAATTCACAAGTATATGGTTGAAGGAACAAGAAGAGTAATCAGGGAGATGGAACAATTAAATCTCACACTTAGTAATTTATAAAGGTAAATATCACAAATTGGAACATAAATTAAACAAATGAAATATCAGATGCAAATCCTAAAATCTTACCTGCTTAATATTAAATCAGGGATAGAAGAATCTTTTTGTGAGGTGGAAGGGTCGAAATTATCCCAAAAAATTAGCAATGAAGGACTAGGTGGTACTTTAGTACATAAGTATGCAACAACCCATCATGCTATTTTTGAGATTGAAACCCTATTTAAAATGTCCAAATTGGAATTTCCTAAGATTAATGACAAGGGCATTGACGGTTAGTTGTGCTGAGCAAATAAATTCTTCAAACTACATAATATTCCCTGATATTTTTGGGTCACCATGGCATCCTTTAATTTTGAATTAGAGACCCTACAATCGTATCAATGGTTACAAACCATGAATCCCAATCCTGGGAAGAATTTGAGTCCTAAATACTCACTCATTTTGGTCCTAGTAAGTGTGAGGACTTTAAGAGAACCTTAACAAAATTGAAACAAATTTATATTGTTCAAGATTATCAAATATAGTTTGAGAAATTGGATAATAGAACCAAGGGTTTGAATGAAGTATTTTTCAAAGTTATTTTATGAATGGGTTGAAATATGTTATCAAGGAAAAAGTAAAAATGTTCAACCCACAGTCTATTATGTAAACCATAGGTGTGGCTAGACTTACGTAGGAAAAACATTTTACCCAAATGTAGTCATCCAAATTCCCATAGTCTAAGCCTTAATACAAAAAAAAAATTATTGAATATGGAAGACTCAACAGAGAATGAAATATTTGATGAAGAAATAGAACCATATGTGAAAGAGCTTGAGGAAGAGGGTGTAGAATAGGAGGAACCATAGCCAGAGATTTTTTTCCAGGCACTTGCAAGAAGCTTAAGATCTTAGACCATGAAAGTAGTAAAATTTTTCAAAGGGGAAAGACTTACAATTCTTATTGACTCAGATAGTACACAAAATTTTATCAACCCTCGAGTAGGTAAGAAAGCAAATTGTTACATATTGACTTCCAACTCTTTTTAATTCAAGATGACAAATGGTGGAACATTACCTTGTAAGGGTAAATACCACAATGTGAAGTTGAAGATATGGGACTATGAACTCAAAAATAATACGTTTTCTCTTCCATTTGGAGGGTGTGATATTGTGCTAGAAGCATAGTCTCTCCATACCTTAGGAACAATAGCCTAGAGATTTATCAAATTATGGATGCAATTCTTGTAGAAGTGAAAATCCTATACTCTCAGGGGTTTACTCACATGATCATCGTAGGTTATTAGTTCAAACCATATGAAGAAGTTAGTAAAATATTCTCATGTGGAGTTGTAGTCCAATTTTTTGCAATTTAATAATAAAATTCAAACACCAACAAGCCCCCAGGGAATTACAACTTATTCTTATGGAAGTAATTTTGATAGAGGAAATTTTTTGTGATATGGAAGGTTCAAAATTACTTTCACAGATTTTGTAGAATTGAAAAAATTACTTTCACAGCATTCAAATGATCATGCAATATCATTGATACTATGTAGCTTACCATATAACATCCAAACCTATAGATACCCCTATGTTTTTAGGTCAAAAATAGAGAAGCTTCAAGAATTGCTGAAAATAGGGGTAATTTGACCTAGTAATAGTTCCTATATATTTCAAGAAGTAATTGAAAATGAATGGAAAAATAATAATGACAAGAAGTAATTGAAAATGAATGGAAATATATTTCAATTTTAGAGGATTAGCATTCAAATCCATATAACCTATTTAAAAAATAATAATGACAAGGAGTAATTGAAAATGGATGGAAATATATTTTCAATTTAGGAGGATTCGCAAATTATCATTAATTGTTATGACCCCATCCTAGTCTTATTATGTAACTACTTTCTTCCTAACATGAGGACTCTATCTTAATAATATTATCATATCTAGAGTTTGTCTCCCTTTCAAAAACCCTCCTTACTCTTTTAAAATATTTTTTCTAATAGTGGTATTAATTGATTTGCCACCACTTTATACATTATCTTATATACCATAATATGTTGACTCATGGGCCTGAATGATTCAAACAATTATGCATCCATCTTTTATTTTGAATGAGGGTAAGATATGTTACATTTATTTTACAATGCATGTATTATTTTACCCTAGACTCTTCCATTGCCACCAATAAATAATTCCTCATTATTTTGCAGTTTTGTTGATAGGATGTTGTAGATAGTCCATATAGACCTAGGGATTTATACTTATCAAAAGAGAAAAGAGTTGAATAAGCTTTTTCTAGAGTAATAGACTTCATCAATTCACTATTGTTTTCATTTTTTATAACTCGAGATACTTCTTGTAGTAGCTTATTATTAAGAACTTCAATATCCTTTGATATTAGAATATTCTAGTAAAAAACTTATCTTCTTTCTGATTTTGATTTGATATTCAATACAAACCCCTTCTACTGATTTAATATTAATAATTTTATATGTTTAAGTCTATACTATTGTCATCCTATGAAAAGCTATATTTTTATCTCCTCTTAACCAACTATGTCTTGATTTTAATCTCCAAAATTTTATGTACTTAAAATATTATGATTTTCTCTAAGCAACTCCCTTTCCTCTAAGCTTGGACTATTGTGCTCGTATTTTAGGAATTTTAAAAGTTGCTCATTTAGTTATTTTTTCTTCTCAAAAATATGTTGAAAAGTGCTTTGTTCTATTCTTTTAATCTAGATGCCATTGACTTAATTTGTTTAGGAAGTGTATACAACCCAATTTTTTTTAAGAATTCCATGTTTGTGCTATCATATCCACAATTTGAGGATGATATTCCCCCATATCCTCATATTTATAATATGATATTTTTTTAATTAAATTACCACCATTTAAACTCTTATTGACTCGTGATCTAAACCAATCTTTGTCAAGGTATTAATTTTATTAGAAGTTCTTTCATCTAGCCAAATCTAATAGTGTGCATTTACCCAATTTTTTTCTATCAGGCTCTTGGTCTATTCTATCATTGGTCCACATATATTTTTCCTCTTAAAACTCAACCTCCCATTAAATATTATTTTAAATGTGTAGAAACCTAATCACAACCATTAATCCTCCATCCTAACCATACCACCACCCACTTGTCTACCACACATCTTTCCTGCCTTCAAAAGGCCCACTTTACCCCTTTCCCGCTATTTCCTAACCCAACTAGGCTTATTTTGATATTATTTTATATTTAGTATAATATTTTATATTATATTTTAATATATTTATTATAAAATATATATTTATAAACCCTATTAACCACAACTATCAGATCTGATCTAATCTTCACCATCCAACTTCATCAATTCATGCCACATCTAAACTATAATCTTAGCCTTAGGATTCGATTTAATCTTATCCACATGATTAAATGTGCAAGGCTAAAACCCTAAGTAAACCATAAGCTAGATTATAAATAAGAGCATTTCAAATGCTCAACTCTTGGAATATTTTTGTGCCCTAGAGATACTATTGAAGAAATCCTCACGAGATAGAAGGTTACCGAGATCTGAAACAGCCATTGCCAAATCCACTTAGGACAGTTGATCCATAGCCTTAACTTGCCCTAGGATTCTTTTATTTCAGCCATTCCTTATAGCTTGCCTCCAACTGCATCATAGTTGATTTGATATATCCCTCCATTCCAACTTCCACCACACATTTTAGATATTTAATCTTACATCTTTATAAAATGTCCAAATTATTTTTTCCCTTACAGCTAATTTTCCATCCATAAAAAATATTGAATCAAGATCTCTCCTAGTTTTATCATTACACACCTTGCTCCATTTCACCAAAGGAAATTTTATTTTATCATATAATCTTGACCATAAAAATTATTGCATAATATAGATTAAAAAAATTTCTATCGATTTTGGCATAATACACAAGGATATATAATATATTGGAATGGATTGTAATATTAATTTAGTTAAACTATACTCTTCATGCTAACGATAACCATATGCTTTTCCATGTTGGTAGTTTATTCTGAATTGTACTTTTAACTAGATTCTACAATTATATCCACACTCTTCCCTCAAATAAGGGTATTCTTAGAAACTTTGTTGGTAAATTTACCTCCATTTGAAGTAACCTACATATCCTTGGTTTAATTATACCTAAAATGTTTATCAAGTAAATATTGTATTTTGTCCAATTATATTTTTTCCAAGAACTCTTATATTTTAATAGGTTATTTAAATCTCTAGCCACATGTTTTCCTACCCTCCCAAAAATGGTTGTATCATCTACAAACTATTGATAGGTGATGTTGTCAATGTTATTACTAGCCTTAAGTCCACTTATTAGCCCATATTTGTATGTCTTCTTTAGGTTCCTTCCCAATATCTCTATTGTAATATTAAATAGATATGGTGATAGAGGATCTCCTTGTGTAATACCTCTCTTGAATTTATGTATTATGTTACTAGTACATTAATGAGCATTGAATATGATATTATAGAAAGACAAACTCTAATTCAATTGACCCATATCTTCCTATATCCAAACTATTCTAATACTCCAAAAATAAAATTTCATTTAACCTATCATAGGCTTTATTCATATCAAAATTTAAGATTATTTTTTCTTTATTTTTGAGAAGTTGAATGCATTACTTCATGAGCCATCATATCTAGAGTTTGTCTTTGTTTCAAAATTCCTCCTTACTCTTTTAAAATATTTTTTCTAATAGTGGTCTTAATTGATTTGCAATTACTTTATAGATTTTCTTATATACCATAATATGTTGAGTCATGGGCCTGAATGATTCAAACAATTATGCATCCATTTTATATTTTGAATGAGGTTAAGAAATGTTACATTTATTTTACAATGCATGTCTTATTTTACCCTAGACTCTTCCATTGCCACCAATAAATAATCCCTCATTATTTTGTAGTTTTGTTGATAGAATGTTGTAGATAGTCCATATAGACCTAGGGATTTATACTTATCAAAATAGAAAAGAGTTGAATAAGCTTTTTATAGAGTAATAGACTTCATCAATTCACTGTTATTTTCATTTTTTATAACTCGAGATACTTCTTGTAGTAGCTTATTATTAAGAACTTCAATATCCTTTGATCTTAGAATATTCTAGTAAAAAACATACTTTCTTTTTTATTTTGATTTGATATTCAATACAAACCCCTTCTACTGATTTAATATTAATAATTTTATATGTTTATCTCTATACTATTGTCATCCTATGAAAATCTATTTTTTTATCTCCTCTTAACCAAATTAGTCTTGATTTTAATCTCCAAAATTTTATGTACTTACAATATTATGATTTTCACTAAGCAACTCCCTTTCCTCTAAGATTGGACTATTGTGCTCATATTTTAAGAATTTTAAATGTTGCTCATTTAGTTCTTTTTTCTTCTCAAAAATATGTTGAAAACTACTTTGTTCTATTCTTTTAATCTATATGCCATTGAATTATTTTGTTTAGGAAGTGTATGCAACCCAAAAAAAATTAAGAATTCCATGTTTGTGCTATCATATCCACAATTTGAGGATGATATTCCAACATATTCTCATATTTAGAATATGATATTTTTTGAATTAAATTACCACCATTGAAACTCTTATTGACTCATGATCTGAACCAATCCTTGTCAAGGTATTAATTTTATCAGAAGTTCTTTCATCTAGCCAATAATCTAATAGTGTGCATTTACCCAATTTTTTTCTATCAGGTTCTTGGCCTATTCTATTATTGGTCCATGTATAGTTTTACTCTTAAAACTCAACCTCTAATTAAATATTATTTTAAATGTGTAGGCACCTAATCACAACCATTAATCCTCCATCCTAGACATCCCACCACCCACTTGTTCACCACACAACTTTATCGCCTTCAAAAGGCCCACTTTAACCCTAACCCGCCATTTCCTAACCCAACTAGGCTTATTTTGATATTATTTTATATTTAGTATAATATTTTATATTATATTTTAATATATGTATTATAAAATATATATTTATAAACCCAATTAACCACAATTGTCCGATATGATCTAATCTTCATTTTCCAACTTAATCAATCCATGCCACATCTAAAGTGTAATCTTAGCATTAGGATTTGATTTAATCTTAGCCACACGATTAAAAGTGCAAGGCTAAAACCCTAAGTAAACCCTAATCTAGATTATAAATAAGAGCATGTTGATCATTGAAAAAGGACAAAATCCCCCTACCCAAAGAAACCCCTTGCTTTATCAAAATGAGTAAAATACCAAAATCGAATAAAATCCCTTGCTCAAAATAAAAAAGAAAACAAAAACACAAAATAAATAATAATTTTCATCACTATGCATGAGCAAGTATCCTAATAAATCAAAAGAAAAGAAGGGATAAAGAGCTTGAATCCTTGGAATGGTCACTACTTGAAACCATAGAGTGATCCCTAATACATGAATAAGCTGAATGAGTCTCGTCTGACATTGGGGTAGTTCTAAGCAATTTGTAAAAAGAGCTAGCTTTAGGTGTCATGTATCACCTAATGGTCTAATCCAACTGAGTCCAGCATAGGATCATGATGAGCATTTAGTGATCCCAAATATAGTAATGGGCTGAATGAATCCCTCCTAGAATTGGTTTAGGATTATTGTTCATCTAATATATTTATTTGTACACACATGGATAATGAATATCTTGTTTTTCATAATAAAAACATTTATCTTTCAAAAGTTTCCTATGGTCGTTATACAACTTTTGATTAATCAACTAGGGTTTTTGAGTCTCATGGAAAACCTCAAAAATACCCTCATAGCAACAAATCATTTCATCAATCAAACCATCAAATTGCTTTATAAGGTTTTGAAATTAAAGGGTGTTCATGAAGTAGGATAGATACCATATAAATACAAACAATGATATTTGGACGGTCACTAACTATTTTGTACATATATTTTAATTTACAAAATCTTATAAAGAAAGCAAATACATATTATATCATATCATATCATCTCACATATGTATTCTTAAATGATTATTTCTTATGATGAGATTTATCATTTACATTCATAATTTTTATACATTCTATGGTGTCAACCATTAGTTTGTAAATGCATATTAAATTCATTCCTTATATTTTAAGTGGTTAAATAATACAGGTTCATTTGCATTAGTTCATTCCTTATTTAGTTAATGCATTACATTCCACATCATACATCATATCATGTGACATTAATTATATGCATTAATTATATACATACATTCCTTATTTAATAGTATATGCATTAATTATTGAAAAATAATATTGCAAGATGGAATCAAAATACAATAGATTATATTGTAGAAAAATAGAATATGTTCAAAAATCATAGGCCTCTTTTAGGGGGTAACCTCCTTAGAAGCAGAGCCTCAATACAATGAAAATATGATGTCCATCCTCTTGTCCCCTTGGTGCTTTTAAATATTTTGGTTAACCCTAACTCTAATGTTCAAGGGTTTCCATCCACATGTAAGTGGACGATCCACTTGTCTAGGCACCTCAAATGCCACATACACATTATAAAATATTACATAATATTATTAAGATAGGGTATTTATGTTAGTAAGAGGTCAATTACATAATAATGTTAGGATGGGGTCCTAACATACCCTTCCCATTCAAATATATATCCTCAAAGCTACATATGAGGAAACTATTACTATAACTACTAGAGAGGCTCCGATGTTGATTCTTCTAGTTGTAAACCCTACCACTACACCAAAAATTCAATGAGGGTGTGGTGACGAAGAGTGTAGGTTCTTTAGTCCAAAATATTATCAAGCCCCAAAATTATTGAGTCCTCATCATATAACTTGGGAAGTGTAAACTGAACTTGAATATGATTGTTGAGTACCTTTTTGCGGTAAAAGATATGGAATAATAGATGAATCTTGGAATAAAATGGTAGAAAAAGCTTATAGATCACTTGTCCAATCTACTACAATATTTGATAGGGTTCATAAAATTATGCTACAAATTTTGATGTGCTCCAAGTTCTATGAAATATTGTTTGTAGGTTGAATTTGAAGAAATACCATATCATCTACATTAATTCTATGCTCAAAATGATATTGTTCATTCTATTGGCACATATATTTTTGAGCTAACTAATTTTTCCTTCAACCGCTTCAAAATTTGGGCATCCTCTTGAAGAGTTTCATCCACTACTTGGAATTTAGAGTTTTTAGGAACATATGAAGAGGGTTATAGAGGTGGGTACCCATATACTACCTCAAAAGAAGTCATTTTGT
>JAQPPZ010007989.1:0-16320 GCA_028583015.1 Wollemia nobilis | reverse complement strand
TTATTTTTTTGGTAAATTAAAAATTTATATTACTAAAAAGGGTTTTAAGAATCCCTAGACCTTGATACAAATTCATAAAAATGGTTGTAATATGTAGAAGGATGTACCAAGGGCCCCCTACAGAGCTTAGAACAACAATAGCCATAATGGAGGACGCTGCCTCAGGATTAAGGACACAGAAACACTAGATTAAATAGAAATGAGAGATCATAGCCTTAAACTTAAGGACACAAAAATAAAGGACACAACCTAAGACATAAAAACCACAACACCAGAAGGAAAAGCCTCCACACAGGGAAGTCACAAGAATAGAAAAAGACCCACTACAAGAGGAGGACCAGGCTCCACATAGGGTAGCCTTAGAAATAAAAATTGTGGAAAAGAGGATATTAATCCTTAGCTGAAGTCTTGTCATCATCCTTGGTGTCCTCCTAATCAGCATCCTTGGGCTCAACATCCTTAGGCTCCTCCTTGACTACAATATTCTCAACTTCAGACCCACCGTCAACCTCTTAGTTGAATTATTCTATGAAGAATAATTTTTGAATACCTTCCTGGATGTCTATCATAGAATTTGCCATCACATTAATCATGGCAGTAGTTGAGGAAATGATGAACTCTTTCAAATGCTTGGTCTCGTCCTCATATTCGCCCTGCTCATTCTTATTTTCAATAACATGGCACTTTCCTACCATATTTTGAAGTCGAGCAGACTTCCTCATAGGTTATTTCACACTTTCAAAGCTGATGCTTTTCTTAGCCCTCAATTCAATCATAGCCTCAATGGCTTTCCTATTTTTTTTGCAAAGATGAGGTGAGAAGAGGACCCTGCAGGATTAGAAGGACTAGGAATATTAGAATTGGGTTTGGGTTTGTTGGTTAGGACGTAGGTATAAATTACCTTGTACATACCCTGATGGAGGGGGAGGTCATGGCTCTTCTTATTCCTACAAGTATTGATGGAGAAGTTCATGGAGTTGAGGAAGAAGAGGGGGATGCTGAGAGGATTTATGTCCCAAAAATGGTTAATAAAAGCTAGATGGTAGGTTTCGAGGGGTTTGTTAGGATCATCAACAGTGATGAATTCAATAATGGGTTTCATCACATTGTCCCAAGGGGTAGACAGGTCACTTATAAAAATTCTAGGGCTTTTGGCATTTTTTAGGATCTTCTCATTTTATTTGAACTCACCAAGCTCAACTTCCCAGTTATGTTTATGCCTGTGGATGGAGTGGCCTTCAGGGATCTGGCCAGTTATGGAAGACAACATATGAACGTCTATTATAAATCTCCTAATATGCACTGTAACAGAACTGTTATCCCAAGACTCTAGGAAGGCTAGAGTGATATTAAGCTCATATCTAGAAAACATGTGGAGAAAGGGGAAAAAGTGCTTATCCTTCAAAATATTTTTTGCCACGGGGTTGTAGACAAGAGAGCTGGGTTCAATGTAAATTCTCAAAATGGTGGAAGAGTTAAGGGGGATGATGTGGGAGTGGACAAATAATATGGGAGTAGGTGGCAATGATAGTGCACTATGCAGGCAAAGAAAAATAGGCTAGAAAGTGAAGGTAAAGTGGGGAGGACCAACAACAATTAAAATGATAGAAGCTTGGGGAAAATACCATAGAAAGTGGAGGGTGCCAACTTTAATCATAAACGAGCATGACTGGGAGCTGTAAATGCAAGAATGGGGGTGAGGAGTAATTAACGCATGGGGATAGGGTGGATCGCACATGAGGAGGTCCTAAAAACTCATAGGAGGACACACAACGAGGATAAATGTCAGTTTTGGAAAAATACCCTTGACAAAAATAGCATTGGAAATCAGCCTAGAAAATTTTGAGGGAATGCTTGCGCCCCATGATTTCTTAGGATAATGAAATTCAAAATCTAGAGTGCCAACTTGTGATGATTTTTGATCTTGTTGCTCCCACTCTCATAGTGCCTCATACTCGGGCTGTATATTGTGGCGATAAACATTCCTCGGGCCTCAACAATGTGTTGGAAGTTGATGTTACGTGGCCCAAAGGTGGTGAGTTTCTGATGCCACATCGATTACATTGAATGATTAAGGTTGGGATCTCTAGAAGACTTTTTGATTTTGAAATTTGGCATGATGTTTTGGTACTTGCACATGTTTGAAAAAGAATACCAAAAATTAAACCATTCATTAGCGTACATTCCAATAATGAAGGCCCAGACAGAAATGACCTTTCAACAAAGGGTGACATGGATGGGCATCTAGAAATTTTATGGAAGCATAAGTGGTTAACAGAAACATATAGCTGGTGGATAATGTAGATGGATAATTGTACCCTATTAGTCAAAAAGGTGTTAGGTGGGCTCCACTTACCGTATTTATTAGGAAGGATCACATGGCACATGAAAATCCCTAAGATACTACTGGTGTTATCCATGACAAAAAGATTGGATATCTTGGAGGATAACATCCTATTGAGGAAGACTCCTTTGAGGTTTTTCCTAGTCTAAAATAGTTTGGATATCCTCAATAATGTCATCATTCTAGGTTTGAAATTTGACCATATTAACTCTAATGTTGGCTAACCTATTGGTAGCCCTGTTTGCTTCTCTATAAGCATGTTGAAAAATGACTTCTTGCATGTCAATGACCAAGGTCCTGACTTCTTCGATGTAGCATCTAACTCTTGAGGATGAGCTATAATTACTATGCCTAAGGTAGTTTATGATGTTGAGGGAGTCTCCTTCAACTATCAACGTGTTGGTAAAATTCTTTGCAAGGGAAAGACCCCTCCACATGCTTTTAGCTTTAGCAACATGATTTTTTTGATCACCCAATCCTTCGACAAAAGTAAGGATGAATTCTCCTTGGTAGTTTATGAGAATACCTCCTTCCCCTACTTTCCCTGGGTTGCCTTTAGTAGCTCCATAACAATTAAGTTTGAACCATCCAAGCGATCGAGGAATCCAATGAGAATCAACTCTAAGGTTGATTGGGGGACAAAACTCCTCTAAGGATAAACCAAGATCCTTACCAAGATCAGATTCATACTTGGAAGCCGGCTTAGGGGAGGGGGGAATGGGGGAGGTATTCTCCAAGGTGTTGGCTAGGATTTTGGAAGAAATAATCTTAGGGACCTTTGGCCTTTGGGAAAAGAATTTGTTATTTCTTTCAAGCCATACTTGCCAAAGGAAGTGGTGGAGAAAAATCTTCTAGAGGAATTTGAGGTGGGAGTCACAGAACAGGGAGGCCAATGGTTGAAGAGGTCACCTATGGAGCTAGGTCTGGCCCACTGGATATGAAAGGAATGGAATATGGAGTCAAGTATGGATGAAGAAAAGGGGTAGTGGAGGAAAATGTGAGACATGGATTCCCAGACATTAAGGCAAAGATAGCATCTATTAGGGATGGTAATGCCTTTCTTGATAAGGTTATCTATAGTAAGGATTTTCTCTTGAATAGCTAGCTAGGTAAAGAAAGAAACATTTGGAATGAGAGACTTGACCCAGACTAGGTTGAAATGCAACAGGGTATCCTCATCATCAAGGAGGAGGAGATAGGTCGATTTGACATAGAAATCTCCACTTTATGAAGGCTCCCATATGTATTTATCTACAAAATTATTTGAAGCAATGATGGTGGAATACATGAGGGAATTTAAGATAGTTGATTCATTAGGAAGTGTAGGATACCTAATGAAATTCCAAATGGTGGTGCTATTCTAGGTATTAAGGAAATAAGAGACCTTATGCCCTATCCTAGATTCAGTAAAATATTTGAGTCTAGACAGAATAGGATCCTTAATGAGAGGATCTTGGGTGATCCATTTGTCATCCCAAAAATCAATTTTGCTTCCATCTCCCAACTTCCACCTTATTCCTTTCTTGAGGAGAGACCTCGTGCTTATGATGGAGTTCCATAAAGTTGACCCCTGGCTAGGGGTGTCATCATTGAGAAAGTTTCTATTCTAGAGATACTTCCTTTTACATATTGTACTTTCTTACCTCTTTATATATTTCTTTGTTTCTTCTTTCTTTACCTATTTAGTTGAAGTGGAATCTCCTTGAGTTAATTTGAGTATGAGTTTCTTGTTTTATCTTAAAATTTATCTCATGAATAGAATGTTTTGTCTCTCTTTATTATTTCACTTTTTAATATCTTATCTTGTGTTCAATCTCATAGCAATTCAACATCAAAATGTAATATTTTTATAATCCACTTGATCCTATTCTTTTCATTCATATTTGATCTTACTGGTTATGGTAAAGGATTTAAAATATTTATAGCAACACATATCTGAATATATATAGCATGATTTTTCTCCTTAGTAGTTGGCCCTTCCTTGATGAATTTCCCTAGGGCATTTCCAATATTCTTCAAAAAATCCTTATTGTTAAACTAATATGAAAGTCCAAAGAGCGTAACCCACACTGTAATATTTTTAATAGGTTTTATCTTGGCAAAAAAATTCTCACTCAATGGTCTTGAATAATATATCCCTCTAAACCATGGTCAATCACCTATTATTTTATCTTTAATTTCTAAATTAAAAAAAATTTATAAGGAAAAAAACCATTAGGAATAAAAGTCAGCATAATGTTAATACAATTCCCATTTCCACTTGATCCAATTTTAAATCTCCAAAAACCTGATGTCATGACCCTCCCTGGTAGGCTTTTGATACAAAGAAAAAAATTATTAATCTATGATGCTTTAATACCAAAATTGAGCAATTGAACCAACTATGTGATGTTTAGTTGATTTGAAAGGAGCATGGTATTGCTAAAATATTTCCAATATGTGCAAGATCAGGTATACTCGCAGGTGGAAGAAGAAAAATCATCCACCATAAGTGAGGGTACTTGAGGTTGGGGAAGCGATGATTAAAGCAACTCAAGGGTGATATGGATAGATACCTTCATATAGGCATGAATTATTGTTTAGGGATAATCGTTAATAGCTAGCCACCTTGAGCCTCAAGTTGATAGCCTAGTAGCTATCATAAATTATTGGATTGAGATAGGTGCCTGAGTTGACGAAAAGACTCCCTATTTGTCTATGCATATGTTTGATTATCTTTTACTTCAACACTTGATGCATCAATGGTTTGGTAATCATGAATGATCGGGTTGTTTTAAAAAATGGAATAGCATGATGTTAGTACTTGATAGGAAAAAATTTCTACTCTATGTTTTAGACATAAATATATATATATATATATATATATATATATATATATATATATATATATTGAGTCATTATTTTAAATGATAAATTAAAATTTATTTATAAATAATAACTATTTTATTTTAAATGATAAAGGAAATTTTATTTATAAATAATAATTGTCTTATTTTAAATATTAAAGGAAATTTCATTTATAAATAATAATTGTTTAATATTAAATGATAAAGACGATTTCATTCATATTTGGATTTTTTGGAGCTTCATTTATTATTATTAATTATATTAGATAGTAAGAGAGTATCTTTTATAATCAATAGTTGATTTAGTCAAATGATAAAATATTATTAAGGTGATAATCGAATTCCATGATAAATCCACAAAAGATATTTAACACTCAAACAAACTGCAAATGAGACATTCGAGTTGGTGGGAGGAGCACATGCCAACATCGAATGGAAGGGTTCCATTTATGATGGAGCTTATAAAAAAGATTTAATAAGATTAAATCTGTCAGCCATCGTATAGGAGTAGTTGGGAAAGTTATGGTGGGTGTGGTATGTTGAGAATTTAGGGAGTTGTGCAGATGAGAAGAGGGAGAACGATGACTAGGATGAAAGGAAGAGATACGAGGTAAAGAGTGGCAACATGGGGAGAGGAGTGATTATGGAAAACACCAAGCTATGACAACATGATTGAATCAACCTCAAAGGAAGTGGCCAACATTCCATGTTGGATTATGAACACTGTCTCTCCTTGAAATGAAAGTTGTTTGTTCATTCTTGCTTTGTGGTTCTAGCTAGTTTATCTCCACTAGTTTGTTGGTTGTATGTTTATGAGATATTTTCTTATGTTGAAAATCCTCCTCTATGCTCACTTATGAGTTTTTCCTACAATGCTACTATTGTGATATTATTGCTTATGTTATCATGGTTGTGTGATATGGGTTATTTCCTTTAATGTTGTTGTTAATGTGCTACTCATTGAGGATTCTCAAAGGATGTTGGAAGTTGAGTGTGTGCCATTGTGGAAAAACCATGTAACCCAAAACCATGTTGACTATGTTGCCTTGTAAATCGGGTTCTTATCAAACCAATTTGCCCTATAATTCTCCTTCGCACTATTTATTTGCCAATTCATAGTCTTGTTTTCATGTTGAGGGATATTTATGAGTGTTGGGTGGGCATTTTACCTCCTAGTTGTCTGCTATCTCCTCTAAGGCCTATGATTTGAGTAAGACACCACCACTCCTAAGTAAGGGTATCTCCCTTCATGGGTATTCATAACCACCATAGTAACCCTTATCTCTCTTTCTATCATATTTTGGGCCACGAAGGTGTGTGTGGTTAGCTTAGACCTTTGTGGATGTTTGCCTCTACTATGAGATTCATGGTTGAGTGCGAATAGTGGGATTGGTTTTGCACTTTGTTAGTGATTCATTTAATTATTTATGGAAAAATTAATTTATTTAAATGAGAGTCTTCTTTAGTTACTTAATTTTAATGGAGTATTGAGAGAAACTTAAGAGGATTATTAAAAATTAGTTTATTTATGAACTAAAACTTTAGGACTTTCCTAGCATGATCACCCCTATAATGAATACCATACTTATCAAGGATATCATTGATGATGAGATAATGCAAGTTATGTTCTCCATGGCACCTGATAAAGCCCCTGGTCCAGATGGATTTTTCTCCCATTTATTTCAAATCTTCTGGGACATCATCGGAGAAGATATCTACAACGCCATCAAATTCATGCAAAAATCCAAGTCCATTCATAGAGGTGCAAATTACACCTTCTTTGCCCTAATTCCTAAAGGGCTTGAATGCAAATATATGAATGATTATAGACCCATTAGCCTATGCAATGTAATCTATAAAATTTTAGACAAATTAATGACAACAAGGCTTAAAGATATCCTTCCCCACATCATAGATCCATGTCAGGGTAGTTCAGTCAAAGTAAGGTCTATCAAGGATGGCATAATTTCCCAGCATGAGATCCTTCATTCAACATCCCAAACCAAGAAGGTTGCCCTTTTTATCAAGCTATACATTAGCAAAGCTTTTGATAGAGTCAACAGGGTCTTTCTACTTATTGTTCTACAAAAATTTGGCTTCCACAAGGAATGGATTGACTTGATTAAAGACTACATCTCAAACCCATGGTTTTCAATTTTAGTAAATGGATCCACTACAGGATATTTCTCAAGTGGTAGAGGTATCGGGCAAGATGACCTTATCTCCCCCATTATTTTCATTTTGCTTGATGAATCTTTGGGAAGAACCCTCAAGAATGCTATTTTTGAGAGAACTATTTTTGGAATCAAAGCTGCTTCAAATCTTAATTCCTTGTCACACTAACAATTTATGGATGACACAATCCTCACCACCCATGCTTCACTTTTGGAGGCCAAAATGATCAAGCACATTCTCAAATTATATGAAAAGGTGACAGGACAAGAGATAAATTACACCAAGAGAAAAATTTTCTTCATCAACATGCCCCATCCCAGGTAGGTTAAAATTGCTTAGATTCTCCAGTGCAACATCAATGATTTTCCTACCTAATACTTGGGTCTCCATATTTTCATCAATCACCCCAAATATTCCATGTGGAGCCATGTAATAGAGAGAATTAACCAAAAGTTGATAGGCTAGAAATAATCTTTCCTATCTCAAGCTGTCATAGTAGCCCTTAACTTAGCTTGCATTCAAAGTATTCCAATATCTACTTCCTCTTTGTATTCAAATCTCCTGTGCCAGTCTACTCCTGGATAGAGCAAATTCAAAAAATATTCTTGTGTATTGGGTCAGAAAATAAAAATAAAATCCACCTGGTTGGATGGTAAAAGGTATGTAAGCCTAAGAACTAGGGAGGGTTATGCCTCAGAAGAATCAACAACATGAACACAACTTTGCTGGAAAATCAAGCCTAGAAAATATTTACTAATTTAGATGTAGAATGGGTGTCAATTATCAAAAGGAAGTATCTTCAAGGTAAATAATTCATGGATGTAGACATCCCCAAGGAAGGATCCACATTCTAGAAATCCATGATCCATTCCAGGGCTCTCATTCAAAAATGAACAAGATGGAATCTAGGATCTAGCCTCTCTATAAACTTCTGGATAGATAGATGGATCAAAGCTCAATTACTCATAGAAGATAATGAAATATCCTTACTGAAACATTTTCTTGATGTTTTAATAGGCAACAAAATGATATATTTTATTCATTCAGACAATGGCACTAAAAAGTGGAAATATCTCAATATCATTCCAAAAAATAGGTAAATTCACAATGTTGTTAAAAAACTATCCCACATGTTGAACTCTATAGTGATCCCGTTAGAAGGAACATACGACTACCCTATTTGGAATGAAACTGATAATGGGATATTATCTATCAAAACTACCCACTAGATCCTTCTCAATCCCCAATAAGTGACTATTCCCTTAAATCTCATCTGGATCAAACACCTCATCCCCAAAGTTAGAACCTTTTATTAGCTAGCAATCCAAAATAAAATCTTGTCCACTAATAATCTCATCAAAATAGGGATGATGGTCCCTAATAGATGTCATTTTTACACCAAAGCTTGAGAGAATATAAATCACTTGTTCACTGAGTGTGAGTTTTCCACATCTGTTTTGAGCAATGTTTTGTCCGCTTTTCACATCACATGGATCCAACCCAATTCCTTGATCAAAATTTTCATCCAGTGGCCCAACCCTTTCAAAAATTCATGTCTCCAAGCCTTGTGAAATTTTTTTCTCCACCAATTTATATGGTAGGTTTTGCTAGAGTGGAACAACAAAGTGTTTTCAAATTCTCCCAAGGATCCCCTATAAATTTCCAACAAAACCATTAGTTTTGTTGCACATAATTATTATCTCTTTCCCTATCCCAAACCCCTTGACCCAGGAATAGAGAAAGCTTTGTTCATCAAGTTCAAAATTCCTTGGGAAAGTAACTCATCCCCTCCCATTCCCCATCCTAGGTAATATGCTCTCTAGAAACCTCCCCCTACAGGATGGCTCAAACTCAACTACGATGGCGCTTCCAAAGGAAATTCGAGAATGGTAGGAGCTGGAGGTCTTATCAGAAACCATAAGGGAAAGATCTTGGTCACCTTTGCTGAAAACCTGGAAATCCAATCCAACTATGTTGTCGAAGCTCACACTTTATGGAGAGGCCTAAATATTCTTAAAATGTATAATTGTAAAATTAAAATTGAAGGAGATTCCCTTAATGTCACCAACTACATCAACAACAATAAAATTCCCTCTTGGAGTGTCAAAAATACCATATGGAAAGCCAAAATTATGCTTCAAAATCAGCCCAGTATAATTTTCCACCATGTGTATAGGGAATAAAATAAAACAATTGATCTTCTGGCCATAAAAAGAGCTTGTGGAAACTCCCTCGTTGTTTGGGACAAGAATATCCTCCAAGATATTGTCAATGAAGCAAAAAATATTGGTCTAGCCACACGCTCCTCTTATGTCCATCTTTTCCAAACCCTTTTGGGCCACTTCACCTCTTTTTTAGTATTGCATTATTTTTATCCCTCTTCCATCCCCGTCAACCCTTTTTTGATTCATTGGCTCCCTAGAGAGTGTTTTGATCAAGTCTCTCTAATTTCAAGATGTGGCCGACTAAGCCTTGAATATCATATTTCTCACCCCTACCACTTTAATCAACCCCATAACCACAAAATAGAGCACAATGTCCTAGTAGATGCCTCCACTATTTCCAATAACGAGGGGTTTCAAGAAGGCTCACATCCCATTGTCATATTTAGATAGAATCAAATGTTCTCTTTTGGAAAACTAGCAAAGAAGGTCATGCATGGGATTTTTTCAAGATGGTTAGTTCTAGATCACCCCAAGCAAGTGGATCCACACCAGTGAAGGCTATTATTTCCTTATTAAGTGTGACATCACCAATCGGATCACCAATGATGATGAAACTTCTCAAAGAAGAGTCACCCATCACACCAATGTAAATTATACAACTCTCTGGATCATTAAGTACTACAAATTGGCCTCCCAAGTGGGTTTAAATAGTGGCTCCATCTCCAAGATCTTATCCTACAATCACAAAATACTTTGCACCCTCTTTCCCACCCCAATCCTTGATATTTTCTCAGTTGGTTTCCTCCTGATGGCTCTGTTATAACCTACTGAAGTCCAAATCAAACCCTTGGCCCTATCCTTTTTCGAAGCCTAGGGATACATCCCTTTTTTCAAAAAGTTCAAAGGCACTAAGTTTGATATAACCAGTGATTTTATGAATTCTTGGGACAATGGGAACATGATGGTTCAGAATCTATGTTTTGAGTGATGGTGGAAATGCTAGCTGAAGTGACAGGTTTGTCGGTGGTAGATAGAGTTATCCATAGGGACAAACACAACTGGGATCAAGAGCTCGAATGATTTCCCAACCACACCAAAATTTTTAGGTGGAAAGATATAGCTCTCAACCATGAATCCCTTCCTTCTCCTTGGTCATCCTTATTAATTCCTATTATATCACATTGGATGATCCTTCTAAGCCCCTCCAATTTTTCATCTCACTTTGGTTAACCACCTGAGGGAGTTCAAACCCATCAACATCCCTAATTTCCTCTTTTGATCAATCATCCTGTCCATTCACAATACCTACAAAAGGAAATCCTCGAGCACCCCCACTCACCAAGGGATGTTTACCATCCTCTACTACCATACCCTAGCCCAACCTCCACCCATCATCATCCCTTCCCTCCAGACCAACCTACCTCAGT
Source organism: Wollemia nobilis (assembly GCA_028583015.1). Lineage (NCBI taxonomy): Eukaryota > Viridiplantae > Streptophyta > Pinopsida > Araucariales > Araucariaceae > Wollemia > Wollemia nobilis. The sequence goes on along the minus strand of JAQPPZ010007989.1, from coordinate 5,363 downwards.
CCCCCTTTGCTCCAAGCCCCTACCACTCTCCTCCTGTGGACTTAGAGGAGTCTGACATGGCCCCTTTTCAAACCCTAACCAAAAGTAGGGCCTCCCCAACTGTTATCCCCAAATTCCTACCTTCCAAGAGGAAAATCAAGCTTGAGGAAAGCACCACCCAGACCCGTAGATCGACCCACATTAAAAAAGCCAAGAAGGAGATGAGTGAAAAATCCTCAAAGCGCATCTTTGAGGACAACAATGGTAGTTCAGATCAAGCTTCAAACACTCAGTGAGAACCTAAAGTAGTTACTCAAAAACACTGAGAGTAACTTAGCAAAGAGGGACATGACTGATGCTTGAAGGAAGGGCATGTGTTGATGTTTTTTTCTAGTTTCTATGTTTATCTGCTGTTGTTTCTTTTGTCTCCGTTGGATGCTTTTTACTCCTAGTACAAGGATTTTGAGATAATTTTTGTTTGTTCCTGGATGGTACTGTTGGGAGGGAAAACTAATGGGATATATTATTGATAAAAATGTGTTACATATATAGGCAGAAGGCCTATATGATAAACTGACAAGTGTTAGTATAAACTGACAAGTGTCAAAATAGAGGCATAGTGCACTTTAACTCTAACATTCCCCCTTAAAGTGCACTATCCTAACTAAAGAAAAAAAAAGTCAACATTAGGTAACATTCCCCCTTAATGTTGAATTCTCTAAAACAACCTATCATCCTCGCTTATTGCTGATTTGTTTAGGCTCGTGCTCTATGCTCTTGGCTCTCCAACTGTGAATAATGCTAGATTCACTATGTATACATCTTGGTCTGTTGCCTCAGGGTCAGCCACTTCCATGGGTCTATTGCCACTGGGTCAGCCGTCTAAGTGCCTCGAGGTCATCATGGGTGCCTCAGGGTCAGCCACTTCTAGGTCTGTTGCCTCTGTAGGTCATCCTCAGAGGATGTTGCCTCTCATAGGTCACTGACTAGATTCACCATGAGTATGAAATCCCTCCTCATGGTGAACTCAATCTAGAAGGTGTCGGTCTTTGTCAAAAATGCACCTAATTAAAGGAAAAACGAGCCATATAAGAGTGTTGGTCTCTGCCAAAAATGCACTCAATACAATAAAATGAGCCATAGATCCAAATAGGAGGAGAGAAGAAGAAAAGAAGAGAATCTTCTGAAGTGTCTTCGTCTGTAGTCTTCAAAAGTAGATCCGAAAAAAACCTCGGATAGAGTCTAGGGTGTCTTTGTCTGTAGTCCCTAGTATAAGTGTCCTTATGGTGACCATGTCATCCCACCGAAATGCATGGGTAACCAGCCTCTGCATTCGCCAAGTGTATAGAAAAGATCACTAGGTACAAGGATCACATATGAAAGTACCTTGGGAGTGTTGGGTTCAACTGAGAGTGCACTCCAAGGTATAAAAACTTGAGGCTAAAAAATTGAATTGAAATAGCCTCAAAATTACAATATGACACCACCATTGTGTCCGTCACGAAAAACCATTTCCAACGACTATAAATACCCCTATATTCCATTATCAAAGGGGCCTTCATCATAATGAAAAACAACAACATGCATCTCCAAGACAACAACTAAAACCTCGCACTGTGGCGGCATCGCTCTCTAGCGGAATAAAACAAATCAATTTAACCTCGTAGGGGTATTAGATGGGCCATTTCCATACTGTTGACTTAGTAAAAAGTCAAGTTCCCATATATTAAATAAAGTGGCCCCATCCACTTGATTTAAAGAAAATCCCATTCCCACTTTAGAAAGTTTTCTTAATAAATTTTAATACGCCATAAAGCAATCCAGATTTTGTTGATTTTAGCAGCTTTCACGACAGGGTTGGCTTTGGCAATGGTCTCACTATCGACGGCTTTGAAGTGCCACAATCATCAAGTAGTAGGAGGAGTGGGCGACGGTGGCGATGGTTGTGGTAGCACTACCTCTACTGAGTGCACCACCGATGATACAGTCGATCGCTGATGATGCAATCGCCTGCCATGAGTCGGATGCTCCCATTCACCTTCGACAGGTGGCGCACCAACTCTTCCCGGTTGACGCACGATGCCATCATGAAATCTGACAGGTGGCGCACCTACTCCTCCCGGTTGACGTGCACACTGATGAACTGTTTAACCCAAAAATTGATGCTGACAAAAAAAATCACTGTCCACTTGATGGGAAAATACGATTCCATCCGCCATGACAAAAAAAATTGTAGGTATCCTTCCTTAACAATGCCCCGCAATAGGGTCGAATAGAAGGTTTTTCAGGCCGATAATTCGAAGTCTGGCATCGAAAAAAAATAGTAGATCCAGGCAAAGACAACACCCCCTCCCTCTTTGCCTTCTCATCCCCGCCCAACGCAACGTCCTGGGTTTGAGACTCTATTAACTGAATGGCTTGGACACATGATTATTCCATCAAGCATTTTTTATTATTTTGATTGAATAAAGATCGGGGTGGAAGAGTAGCAGTGGTGGCAGAGAAGACCCTGGTAAGAACAGAAGAACGAAGGTGAGGATGCTTCAGATATGCCTCAGCAATGGAGTCGTACCCAGGTAACACGGAAAGTGCAAAAAACTTGGAAAAAGAAAAAAAAAATCCCTCTGTTGTCTGAAGACGCTAAGCCGCGACAACATCCAAGGCATCACCAGGTTCACGACAAGCATCATGAAGGCAACAAACGCTACACCACAAAGAAAATCATAAGCTGCTATGACAAGGCTTTTGTCTAACCCTGACAGCACAACAACAACGGCCAGGAGAACCCAAGCAACCACATCGTTGTTGCCCTCAGTAGAAATCCAATGCCAATACCGACAACAATTCGCCCAAAATCAACATAGAACTTCTAAAAAAATTCTTTGCAGTCCACGATGGCCACGATCCGAAGCAGCTCCAAACCTGCCTCCCCAAGCTTCTCCGCCACCAGCATCAAAATCGCATCAGGAGCATTCAAAATCACATTGCAGTCACCGCCAAGGGCAACACCATCCAAACCCGCATCACGAATGACCTCAATGCAGTGCTGCGTCTGTTGGGACGGTTGCTCCTCCTGCTCTATCAACGAGAGGTCACATGGCACAGGGCAGAACTCGGGGCCTTGGGTGAAGCCACTGAGTACCTATGCAACCAGGGCCGCCTGTTCCTCTGCAAACGAGCTTCCTCGCGAACAGTCCATACAAAACAACGTCGAACACAACTCCATTAAAAAAATAAATTCTGAAAACCAGATTTTCTTCGGGATCGATAGAGATGACCATAACTGATCCGGTTGCTCCTCCCACTGCAATCATTTGCAAAAGGCTTGAGAACCACAGTACCCAACAGATATGGTGCATAGGGGTCGGAGGGCCATTCCAGTCAACTTTTCATTTAAATCAAATGCCCACACCACGTGGCTACCTCCATGGATCTGCAAACCCTATAAATTTTTTTTTGAAAAAGTAAAAAATTTCCCAAATTTTAAAAATCTTACCATCTGGTTTCTGATCCATCAAATGATGGAGAGCATACTCCCTCGGTAAATTTTTTTTAAAAAAATGAGGGAGGGAGGATTTCCATGAGGGAAATCCCCCCTCAAGGGGTTTCACAGGGTAGGGAAAGCCCGCTCTGATACCAAATGTTGGGAGGGAAAACTAATGGGATATATTATTGATAAAATTGTGTTACATATATAGGCAGAAGGCCTATATGATAAAATGACAAGTGTTAGTATAAACTGACAAGTGTCAAAACAGAGGCATAGTGCACTTTAACTCTAACAGGTACCAATGATGTATAGTCCCAATGGTATGTTCAGAAAGTTTGTCTTGATGCTATTTTTTGGCTTACCGAACATTGACTAGTTTTGTTGTCATCCTCGAAGATGCAGTCCCTTGTTGGCAAAGGCTTGGATAACTACCAAAATTTATGGAATTGTACTACACGAAGGTTTCCCTGCACGGTTTCCTTGTTATTTTTATTTTGATTAAAAGTGATGTATATGGTTTTAGGATCCAATCAAAACCCACATAATACAAATACTATAATTACAAAAAAAAAACTTTAGGACTTTAATTTAATAAATAAAGAAATGGTTATTTTATAGATTAAGGGAATGGGACCTTGATTTGTGAAATAATAAAATTAGTTGATTTATTTATGAATTAAAGTAGGTGAATTTAATTTAATAAATAAATATAATTAGTTTGTTTTGTAAATTAAGGATATGGGACTTTAATTTATAAAATGAAGGGTTTATTTAGAGATTAAAGTAGGTGACTTTGATAAAAATAGATAAATATAATTAGTTTGTTTTGTAAATTGAGGGTATGTGACTTTAATTCATAAAATGAAAGGGTTTATTTATGGATAAAGTAGGTGAATTTGATTTAACAAATAAATATAATTAGTTTGTTTTGTAAATCAAGGGTATGGGATTGGCCTCTCTTTGAAAGGTTTAAGGTTCAAACCCCACTCAATATGAGGGGAATGGGACTCCTCATAAAAACCTGTGTAAACTCATTGAAAAAATCAAGTGGTATTAGTTCAACCAGCTAGATTCCTCAACATTTCAAGGAGGAGATCCAGGTTCAAATATTGCTAAACAATATATGGATAATATCCAAGCTTTGTTGTAATACCACTATGTGGTGATGATGTAATACAGGTGGGACTTATTTCAATCCATATAACCCATTGAAAAAAATTAAGGGTATGGGACTTTAATTTATAAAATGAAGAAAAAAGGGTTTATTTATGTATTAAAGTAGGTGAGTTTGATTTCATAAATAAAGGTAATTAGTTTTTTTTTGTAAATTAAGGGAATGTGACTTTAGTTTATATAACAAAAGAGAAATGGTTATTTCTTGAACGAAGAAGCCTAGATTGTTTTATGAATGAAGGTATGAGACTTTAATTGTTAAATAAGGGTAGAATAAATTGTTTAAAGTAAATAATATGGTCTAGTTTCATGTATTGAAAGACTCTCTATAGCTAATGAGAGGTGAAAATAAAAATGGTGATTTTAACTATGCAATAGATGGTTAGATACTTTGCTTTAATTTGTATAGTTGCAATTTGGAAATGAAATAAGTAAATTCATTTAGAAATATGTCTATCATAGAACTATGAGTTCCCTAATCCCCTACTATCCTCAAATGATTGAGGGAAAGCTGAGAAGGACCAAGGAGGCAGTTGGAACCAATGTATTAGTTTGTTTCTACTTATAATGATTTACTTATGCTCAAATAGATTAACCATGTGTAGAGATTTCTATAATAATATTGATGTAATATATTAATATTTAAGAGTATGGAAGATTTACCATACTTTCTTATATGTAATAAATATTAATTGATGGAAGATACACCTTTAAATTACTA
>JAQPPZ010007988.1:0-15182 GCA_028583015.1 Wollemia nobilis | reverse complement strand
GAAAGAGAGACCTAATATTTTTGCTTGGATGTACAAAGATATGCCAGGTCTAGACCCAAAATTGGTTACCCACAACCTTTCGCTAGATCTGTCGAAGAAGCCATTCAAGAAAAAGCTTAGAAAGATGCATCCAACAATAGCCTTAATGGTGAAATATGAGCTACAAAAGTTGTTGGACGTAGAGTTTGTCATCTCCATCGACTATCCGGAATGGGTATCCAATATGGTGCTCGTAGAAAAACCTGATGGAAGAATTCGTATTTATGCGGATTTTAGAGACCTGAATAAGGCAACACCAAAGGATTCATTTCTGTTGTCGAATATTTATGATCTCATGGTTGCAACCGTAGGTCATGAGATGCTCTCCCTGATGGACATTTTTTTTGGATACAATCAAATTCGGATTAAACCCGAAGACCATCATAAAATCGTGTTTACAATGCTATGGGGGACATTTTGCTATAAAGTTATGCCATTCAGCCTCAAAAATGCTGGTGCCACATATTAGCGGGCCATGACATATATCTTTCATGACTACATGCATAAGATCTTAGAGGACTATATCAATGACTTGTTGGCCAAGTCATTGTTGCGTGAAGAGCATGCTGAGGTCCTGAGAAAGGTCTTCGATTGCTTGATAGAGCATAATGTCAAGTTGAATCCTAAGAAGTGTGCATTTGGTGTAACTTCAGGTAAACTCTTGGGATTCATCATTTTCAAATGAGGCATCGAAGTTGACCTAGCAAAGGTCAAGGCTATCTTAGAGATGCATCCTCCCTCTAATATCAAGGAATTAAGAAGCCTTCAAGGCAAAGTAGCATCAATAAAGCGATTCATTGCTCAATTATCGGATAAATATCAACCCATGAATCGACTACTACATAAGGGGATCCATTTAATTGGGACAAGGACTGCCAAGCAGCCTTTACTGAAATCAAGTAATACTTGGCAATGCTGCCAATGCTAGCTCCACCAAGGCCATATGTGCCTTTTTTGCTATATATATCTGTGATCGAGTTTGCATTAGGGATCGTGTTAGCCCAAAATAATGTGCAAGACAAGGAGCAAGCCATATATTACATTAGCCAAACCTTGGTGAGTTATGAGCTAGAATATGCATATGTGGAGAAGTTGTGTTTAGTAGTAGTGTTTGCTATGAAGAAATTATGGAACTATATGCTAATTCATATGACATATGTAATATCAAAACAAAATCCTTTGTAGTATATGATGAGCAAGACATATCATAACACATGTACTATAAAGTGGATCATGCTACTGACATTATTCGATTTGGAATTTATAAGCTAAAAGTCCATTAAGGGACAAGTCATAGCCGATTAGTTGGCTGAGGCACCACTGTCAAACAGTAGGCCTCTTACCATTGAGCTTTCAGATGATGTAGTATTTGTCATATCCGAAGCTCCTGAACCTGAAGAACTATAAAATAGTGTTGATATGACCTTTTTCTTTGATGGTTCAAAGTGCAAGCAATGGGGTGGTGCAGGAATAGTGCTTGTCACATCGCAAGGAGATCCAATGCCCTTGTTATTCAAATTAGACTTTCCTTACACCGAAAACAATGCTGAGTACGAAGCCCTACTTTTGGGCCTCCACCCAGCCATCACCATGAACATTAAAATATTAAACATCTTTGGCGACTCCTTGCTCATAGTAAACCAAGTTAAGGGGCTCTTCCAATATCGATGTCACATGTTAAAAGCTTATAAAGATATTGTTGTTACATATTTGGCTAAGTTGGAATGGTATGACATCGAGGAAATCCCTCATTCGTCAAATAGGTTTTCAGACACCATGGCATCTTTGGGATCCTTAATCCCTCATAATCCATCTATTGATTTTACTACCATTCATGTTAAAACACTCCTGCACCCTACAACGGAGCGTGAAGCCTTTGATAATAAAGAATCAATCAACATTATTAGCGTGCAACCAAAAGATGAATGGTTTTGAAAATTTGAAGACTTTCTTAAGAAGGCACCCTGGGGGTCATTAACCTCTCAGAGTCCTACGGGGAGCGGTACCACCATTCACCACAAGGTTGTTTCCTAGTATGCATTTACAAGTGTAAATACACAGGGGGAGAAAGTCATCTTGGCAGTCGAAGCTGAGGCTTACCAGAGCTGGATGTCACAAATCCAAGAATTCTTAAGACTTGGTTTGACCCCAGAGGGATTATTGTGTGCCGCAAAATGCACATTCAAGAATAAAGTGACTAAATATATCTTTTTAGGAGACATTTTGTACCAACGAGGCTATGATAGATTTCTCCTTCATTTTCTAGAGCCCCAAGAGACATATTTGGGTGATTTCACAAGCTCATGATGGTACATGTGGTGGCCATTTTAGCAACATGGCCATCGTCAAGCGGATCCTTCAAATGGGTTACTATTGGCCCACTATGGATAAGGATTGCAATGTGTATGTCAAGAAATGCGTCAAATGTTAGCATCATGCTAATCTGACGCACTTGCCATCGTAGGCCTTATAGCCCATCCAAATGACGGCCATTTTCTCAGTGGGGATTGGATCTCATCAGGAAGATCTCTCCCTCGTCATCGGTTTGACATACATTTATTACCATGGCTATTGAGTACTTTACCAAATGGGTGGAAGCAATACCCTTAAAAATGACAACTGGAGCTCGCATAGCAGAGTTTATACTCGAGCATATCATATGTTATTTAGGGATTCCATCCAAGATAAGTTTTGATAATGGAATGTCATTTAAGAAAAAAACTGTGAGAGCTTTGACATCTAAGTATAGAATGAAGCATAGTTTTGTGACTCCATTTTATTCACAAGCAAATGGGAAAGCTGAGGCCTCAAACAAGACAGTGGTGACTATCTTGAAAAATACGATACAAGAACACCACAAATATTGGCATATACAACTACCCCTTGCATTATGGTCTTACAGGACTAGCATTCATATACCCACTGGAGAAACTTCATTTTCACTAGTATATGGCACTGAGGCCATTATGCCCTTAGTGTTGGAAATTCCAATGCTACACATCGCATTGAAAGAGTTCATCAATGATGACACTATGCGAAAACCTTGTCAAGATCAATTGATGCTACTGGATGAACGTCACATGAATGCCCTTGAGCATCTTCATGTTTATCAAGAGTGATTAAAATGAGCTTACAATATCAAAGTCCATCAAAGAGACTTTGAGGTTGGGGATCTTGTGCTGAAAGAGAACCAACAGAACTCTAATTTGTCGCTTGAAATGTGAGACAAATTCACGGCTAATTGGCTAGGACATTATATAATATTTGAGAAAATTGGTCCAGGTACCTATCGCCTAACATCACTAGGGGGTTTTGAAGAGCCTGAAACACTCAACATCATCCATCTTAAGGCATTCTATGCTTGAGAGCGTAGCAAAATGCTCTAAGGGTTTATCAAAAATTGCTTGGTCATGTCAATAAAAGGCACCAAGGGTTCCAAAAACTGCTTGGTCATGTCAGTCAAAGGCCTCAAGGGTTTGTTTACAACTGCTTGGTCATCCCAAAAGGCACCAAGGATTTCTAAGAAATTTCTTGGTCAACCCAAAGGCATCGAGGGTTTGCCAAAACCACTCGATCAACCCAAAGGCACCGAGGGTTTACCAAAAAACACTCGGTCATCCTAAAAGGCTCCAAGCTCTCTTGTGAGTAGTTTGGTCAATAAAAAAGGCTCCAAAGGCATTTCCTCACCATTTTGTCATTCTTAAAGGCTCCAAATGCATGTACTTGCCGCGTGGTCAAATATAAAGGCTCAAAAATCCATAAAAATTAAAAAAAACAATAAAATCCAAAAAATTTGGTAAAGCAATAAAATCCAAAAAACATTTGCATTTACATTATGCATTCACACATGCATTCACTTCATCACATTGCATATAGATATTCTTCATCCATTGCATTTCGTAGTATAATGGATTATGTCTATCAGTATTACAGATGACACCATGTTTGTGTTTTAATTATGCACCTCTGCATTTATCATAATCCATCATTCATGTGAGTAACTATGTTTGTCAACACAACACCTGTTGCTATGAAATATGTATATATACTAAATTTTTCTGGTCACTCAGCCATACCTAGTGGGTTTCTCAGATGTTGTAGAAATATTGCTTTACTTTTGTAGATGAGGTCACTAGTTGTGATAGTACTTGGCACATCAGGATCCCGTCACTAATAAAAACATTTAAAATTCTGCTAATATGAGGGAAGATGAAAGCTGCGAAAGCGATCCTAGGTCTCTAAAGAGAAGGGTTTTATTACCTGCTTATCTTAAAATTTGTTTGGTCTAGAGTGGTGAACCTTGGAAAAAGGACAATATTTCCCCTACCCGTACATTCCCTTGCTTACAAATAAAGGAGCAATATCCCAGATCAACATCAGAGGTTGATACTGGTAGGGTACCTAGGAATAGATATTTGGGGATATATTATTATATTGTATAATGTTTGGCATGGGCCACACATAACCCAAGGTTGATTGTATTATAATATTATATTATATTATATTATAATATAATATAATATTAGTAGTAGGCTCTCCAAAGTAGAATAAGAATATGGATATATAAAGAAGAGATATTTGTCATTGTAATAATTCATATCATTGAAGAAGAATATTATGTAATCGTCGTGCCCACTAAGTGGCCTCTCATCTTGGGAGATCTTGTGGAGTTATTCCTTCCTTAAGGATTATTATTGGTGCTGCCCTACCTTAAGGGTATTATCTATCTCTCTCTCATTTGTGGATTGTTATTGTGGATAATATATTGTGGATGAATGGATTTGATATTTTTGCATATTGGTGAATGGTTCATGTTAATAATAATAGTTTTACAACAAGTGGTATCAGAGCAACGATTTTGGCAAAGTGGGGATTTTTGTGTGAAACCCTAGAATTAGGGCAATTTTTTTTGGAAAAAACATCTCATCTTTCAGAGCCATATCTCTGCACAAGTTTATCCGATTTAGGCGATTCTTGGATCAGATGGTGCAAAATTTGAAGAGCTTTAAAATAAGTGGTCATATGATGAAATCTGAGCAGTATTGAGGGATATACGACCTTTTGAAGTTAGTATCCAGAACAAGGATAGTGACAAATTTCACAGATTTTTTGTGGAAAAACGTCTCATCTTTTAGAAGCCATATCTTTGTGATATTGTATCCGATTCAGGCGATTCTTGGATCCGTTGGTGCAAAATTTGAAGAGCTTTAAAATGAGTGGTCATATGAAGGAATCTGAGCAATATTGAGAGAGATACGAGCTTATGAAGTCAGTCATCTGGAATAAGGGTAGAAACAAATTTTCAAGTCATGAATTTTTCAAAAGACGAACTTTGTTTATTTCGGGTAAGAAAAACAGTTGCAATTTATTTTGTTTGGAAGAAAAATGGTAGATCTAGTTGTCTATGTGGAATTTTAGCTTCAAATCAGTGGAAAGATATTTATTTCCATAAAACCTAGTTTGCATTAGGGCATGATATATATTTTCATGAAACCCTAGATTTGCATTATCTGGAGGTGAACTTATGGAGCTAGAAATATTTTCTGGAGAAGATGATATTGATGTTAGGGAATGGTGGAAAATGTTTATGTCTCCATATCATAATATTTCTTTTGAGAAATCCTTCCTGGATATATGTTTTAAAGGGAAAGCTTTGTCTTAGTGGATAAAATTTTGTAAAGAAAGGAATAATGAATATACTTGGGATGAAATAGAGCATGAATTCTTGAGTATATGGGATCCATATTATATAGATTACCTAATGGATATCATCTAAGATGATGAAAAGAAACTACAGAAACTCAAAATGAGCGGAATGCAATAAAAGGAGAATGTGAAGTTTTAAAGAAACATAATGAAGACTATGAAAAAGAAATAAAATTACTCAAGAAGAAAGAGGAAAAGGTCAGGGAAGATAAAAAAGATGTCAGTATGCAAACAGAGGAAACCATACCTTTGGTAGAAGATAAATTAGAAAATGGACAAAGGAATTTGTTTGAATCTAAAGAGGTCATGGTGGAAGAACTGGTGGGAGAACAAATGGATGATGAACAGAGGACTAAAATAAGATTTGGGAAGCAAGCAATAGTAAGGACTAGAAGGGGGGAATGCTTACCACCCACATGAACATAATAATGACTATCAAAGAGGAAGAGGAAGGTTTGGACGAGGGTCTGAATGAGGAGGATTTTGTGGAACCTGTTTCCAATGTGGGGAATAATGACATCGAGCATACGAGTGCCCACAACACCAAGGGGGAATGAATAAGAGGCTTGAAGGTAATGCCCAAGTTGTTGTTGTAGATGAAGGTGTTGAATCTAAGCACTCTAAGGAAGCAAAAAGAGGAGAAGTTCTGGTCACAAGGAGAGCCTTGCTGAATAAGGAGAAAGATCCAGATTAGAGGAAGAGTCTATTTTGTACAAGGTGTAAATGTGTAGGTAAGGTGTGTAATGTTATCATTGATAATGGTAGCACTAATAACCTAGTTTTAGAAGGTATGGTTACCAAGTTACAGTTAGATAGGAGGCACCCACATCCATATCATATTACGTGGTTGCAGAAGGACCATAGGGCTTTGGTCAGCAAGCAATGTGTGGTAAATTTCCATATTGGGAATTACCATGATGAGATCCTATGTGACATCCTCCCTATGGATTCTTGTCATTTATTGTTGGAAATGCCATGGCAGTTTTATCAGTGTGCAATACATGATGGGTATGCCAACACTTACTCCCTGATAAAGGATGGAGTGTGCAACAAGCTGAAGCCCATGAAGGAAATGGATGAAAAGGTATGTAGCTGTGCCAAAATCTATTTAGTAGGTGGTAGAAAAATTTTGGATGGCCTGAAGCATGAGCATATGTGCTATGCATTAATTCCTAGAGTTAAGGATGAGCAATGCAAATATATCCCAGTAGATGTCTCAGGTATGTTAGAAGAATTCCCAGATATTATATTAGATAATGTACCTGAGCGTTTCCCACCAGTGAGGAAGATCAATCACCACATACATTTGGTACTGGGAGATAGTTTAACCAATAAGGCAACCCATAGAATGACTCTTGTAGAAATTGAGGAGATAAACAGACAAGTCCAAGAGCTAATAAAAAAAGGACTGATTTAGGAGAGCTTAAGTCCATGTGTGGTACCTACAGTACTAGCACTAAAGAAATATGAGGAGTGGAGAATGTGTACAGACTTCTGAGCTATTAACAAAATAACCATCAAATATAGATAAAGGATGGATGACATTATGGAATATTTGAGTGGAGCCAAGTACTTCACCAAGATTGACTTGAAGAGTGGGTATCATCAGATTCGTATCAGAGAAAGAGATGAGTGGAAGACAACATTCAAGACCAGATAGGGTTTGTACGAGTGGTTGGTCATGCCATTTGGGCTAACCAATGCACCAAGCACATTCATGCGACTTATGAATGAGGTATTGAAGGAGTTTCTAGAAAAAAAATCATTGTCTATTTGGATGATATTTTAATTTTTAGCAAGACTTTGGAGGAGCACTTATTGCATATTCAACGAGTTTTTGAGAAGCTGAGGGAGGAGCAGTTGCTGTTTAATTTTAAGAAGTGTATTTTTGTGAAGAAGGTGTTGGTGTACCTGGGATTTGTCATCTCAGATGAAGGTCTTAAAATGGATCCAAAAAATGTGAGGGCTATCATTGAATGGCCTACTCCAAGGAGCATTACGGAGGTAAGATCATTCCATGGTCTAGCTAGTTTTTACAAAAAAATTATTAGGAATTTTAGCAGTATTTGTGCACCCCTAACAAAGACAATGAAAGGGGATAAGAAGAAATTTAATTGGACTTCAGAAGCAAATAGGAGTTTTGATATGTTGAAGAAGAAAGTCAGAGAGCAACCTATTTTGGCACTCCCATATTTTAATAAGGTATTTCAAGTAGATTGTGAGGCTAGTGGTAGTGCCATAGGAGTTGTATTAAGTCAATAAGGTAAGCATGTTGCCTACTTTAGTGAGAAGATTAATGACGCTAGAAAAAATTATTATGTCTATGATTAAGAGTTTTATGCTATAAATTAAGCTTTGGAGAAGTGGAGAAACTATTTGTTACCAAAAGAGTTTGTTCTATATACTGATCATCAAGCCTTACAATATATTAATAACCAAGGAAAATTAAATCAGAGGCACTTAAAATGGGTTGAATTTTTATAGATTTATACCTTTGTCTTTAAAACATAAGAGTGGGAGGTCAAACAGGGTTGTAGATACCTTAAGTAGAAGGTAAAACTTGTTGATAGAAATGAAGGTAGAGGTTATAGGGTTTGATGAACTTAAGAGTTTATACCCTAAAGACCTAGATTTTACAGAGGCTTGGAGAGCTTGCTTTACTTTTGTAGATGAGATCACTAGTTGTGATAGTACTTGGCACATCAGGATCACGTCACTAATAAAAACATTTAAAATCCTGATAATATGAGGGAAGATGAAAGCTGCGAAAGCGATCCTAGGTCTCTAAAGAGAAGGGTTTTATTACCTGCTTATCTTAAAATTTGTTTGGTCTAGAGTGGTGAACATTGGAAAAAGGACAATATTTTCCCCTACCCGTACATTCCCTTGCTTACAAATAAAGGAGCAATATCCCGGATCAACATCGGAGGTTGATACCGGTAGGGTACCTAGGAATAGATATTTGGGGATATATTATTATATTGTATAATGTTTGGCATGGGCCACACATAACCCAAGGTTGATTGTATTATAATATTATATTATATTATATTATAATATAATATAATATTAGTAGTAGGCTCTCCAAAGTAGAATAAGAATATGGATATATAAAGAAGAGATATTTGTCATTGTAATAATTCATTCATTGAAGAAGAATATTATGTAATCGTCGTGCCCACGAAGTGGCCTCTCATCTTGGGAGATCTTGTGGAGTTATTCCTTCCTTAAGGATTATTATTGGTGCTGCCCTACCTTAAGGGTATTATCTATCTCTCTCTCATTTGTGGATTGTTATTGTGGATAATATATTGTGGATGAATGGATTTGATATTTTTGCATATTGGTGAATGGTTCATGTTAATAATAATAGTTTTACAACAAGTGGTATCAGAGCAACGATTTTGGCAAAGTGGGGATTTTTGTGTGAAACCCTAGAATTAGGGCAATTTTTTTTGGAAAAAACATCTCATCTTTCAGGAGCCATATCTCTGCGCAAGTTTATCCGATTTAGGCGATTCTTGGATCAGATGGTGAAAAATTTGAAGAGCTTTAAAATAAATGGTCATATGATGAAATCTGAGCAGTATTGAGGGATATACAACCTTTTGAAGTTAGTATCCATAACAAGGATAGTGACAAATTTCACATATTTTTTGTGGAAAAACGTCTCATATTTTAGAAGCCATATCTTTGTGATATTGTATCCGATTCAGGCGATTCTTGGATCCGTTGGTGCAAAATTTGAAGAGCTTTAAAATGAGTGGTCATATGAAGGAATCCGAGCAATATTGAGAGAGATACGACCTTCTAAAGTCAGTCATCTAGAATAAGGGTAGAAACAAATTTTCAAGTCATGAATTTTTCAAAAGACGAACTTTGTTTATTTCGGGTAAGCAAAACAGTTGCAATTTATTTTGTTTGGAAGAAAAATGGTAGATCTAGTTGTCTATGTGGAATTTTAGCTTCAAATCAGTGGAAAGATATTTATTTCCATAAAACCCTAGTTTGCATTAGGGCATGATATATATTTTCATGAAACCCTAGATTTGCATTATCTGGAGGTGAACTTATGGAGCTAGAAATATTTTCTGGAGAAGATGATATTGATGTTAGGGAATGGTGGAAAATGTTTATGTCTCCATATCATAATATTTCTTTTGAGAAATACTTCCTGGATATATGTTTTAAAGGGAAAGCTTTGTCTTAGTGGATAAAATTTTGTAAAGAAAGGAATAATGAATATACTTGGGATGAAATAGAGCATGAATTCTTGAGTATATGGGATCCATATTATATAGATTACCTAATGGATATCATCGAAGATGATGAAAAGAAACTACAGGAAACTCAAAATGAGCGGAATGCAATAAAAGGAGAATGTGAAGTTTTAAAGAAACATAATGAAGACTATGAAAAAGAAATAAAATTACTCAAGAAGAAAGAGGAAAAGGTCGGGAAGATAAAAAAGATGTCAGGTGTGAAAAGGAGGAAACCATACCTTTGGTAGAAAATAAATTAAAAAGTAGACAAAGGTATTTGTTTGAATCTAAAGAGGTCATGGTGGAAGAACGGGTGGGAGAACAAATGGATGATGAACAGAGGACTAAAATAAGATTTGGGAAGCAAGCAATAGTAAGGACTAGAAGGGGGGAATGCTTACCACCCACATGAACATAATAATGACTATCAAAGAGGAAGAGGAAGGTTTGGACGAGGGTCTGAATGAGGAGGATTTTGTGGAACCTGTTTCCAATGTGGGGAATAATGACATCGAGCATACGAGTGCCCACAACACCAAGGGGGAATGAATAAGAGGCTTGAAGGTAATGCCCAAGTTGTTGTTGTAGATGAAGGTGCTGAATCTGAGCACTCTAAGGAAGCAAAAAGAGGAGAAGTTCTGGTCACAAGGAGAGCCTTGCTGAATAAGGAGAAAGATCCAGATTAGAGGAAGATTCTATTTTGTACAAGATGTAAATGTGTAGGTAAGGTGTGTAATGTTATAATTGATAATGGTAGCACTAATAACCTAGTTTTAGAAGGTATGGTTACCAAGTTACAGTTAGATAGGAGGCACCCACATCCATATCAGATTATGTGGTTGCAGAAGGACCATAGGGCTTTGGTCAGCAAGCAATGTGTGGTAAAGTTCCATATTGGGAATTACCATGATGAGATCCTATGTGACATCCTACCTATGGATTCTTGTCATTTATTGTTGGAAATGCCATGGCAGTTTTATCGATGTGCAATACATGATGGGTATGCCAACACTTACTCCCTGATAAAGGATGGAGTGTGCAACAAGCTGAAGCCCATGAAGGAGATGGATGAAAAGGTATGTAGCTGTGCCAAAATCTATTTAGTAGGTGGTAGAAAAATTTTGGATGGCCTGAAGCATGAGCATATGTGCTATGCATTAATTCCTAGAGTTAAGGATGAGCAATGCAAATATATCCCAATAGAGGTCTCTGGTATGTTAGAAGAATTCCCAGATATTATATTAGATAATGTACCTAAGGGTTTGCCACCAATGAGGAAGATCAATCACCACATACATTTGGTACTGGGAGATAGTTTACCCAATAAGGCAGCCCATAGAATGACTCTTGTAGAAATTGAGGAGCTAAAGAGACAAGTCCAAGAGCTACTAAAAAATGACTGATTCGGGAGAGCTTAAATCCATGTGTGGTACCTACAGTACTAGCACCAAAGAAATATGAGGAGTGGAGAATGTGTACAGACTTCTGAGCTATTAACAAAATAACCATCAAATATAGATAAAGGATGGATGACATTATGGAATATTTGAGTGGAGCCAAGTACTTCACCAAGATTGACTTGAAGAGTGGGTATCATCAGATTCGTATCAGAGAAAGAGATGAGTGGAAGACAACATTCAAGACCAGATAGGGTTTGTACGAGTGGTTGGTCATGCCATTTGGGCTAACAAATGCACCAAGCACATTCATGCGACTTATGAATGAGGTATTGAAGGAGTTTCTAGAAAAAAATCATTGTCTATTTGGATGATATTTTAATTTTTAGCAAGACTTTGGAGGAGCACTTGTTGCATATTCGATGAGTTTTTGAGAAGCTAAGGGAGGAGCAATTGCTAATTAATTTTAAGAAGTGTATTTTTGTGAAGAAGGCATTGGTGTACCCGGGATTTGTCATCTCAGATGAAGGTCTTAAAATGGATCCAAAAAATGTGAGGGCTATCATTGAATGGCCTACTCCAAGGAGCATTACAGAGGTAAGATCATTCCATGGTCTAGCTAGTTTTTACAAAAAAATTATTAGGAATTTTAGCAGTATTTGTGCACCCCTAACAAAGACAATGAAAGGGGATAAGAAGGAGTTTAATTGGACTTCAGGAGCAAATAGGAGTTTTGATATGTTGAAGAAGAAAGTCATAGAGCAACCTATTTTGGCACTCCCAAATTTTAATAAGGTATTTTAGATAGATTGTGAGGCTAGTGGTAGTGCCATAGGAGTTGTATTAAGTCAATAAGGTAAGCATGTTGCCTACTTTAGTGAGAAGATTAATGACGCTAGAAAAAATTATTATGTCTATGATTAAGAGTTTTATGCTATAAATTAAGCTTTGGAGAAGTGGAGAAACTATTTGTTACCAAAAGAGTTTGTTCTATATACTGATCATCAAGCCTTACAATATATTAATAGCCAAGGAAAATTAAATCAGAGGCACTTAAAATGGGTTGAATTTTTACAAATTTATACCTTTGTGTTAAAACATAAGAGTGGGAGGTCAAACAGGGTTGTAGATACCTTAAGTAGAAGGTAAAACTTGTTGATAGAAATGAAGGTAGAGGTTATAGGGTTTGATGAACTTAAGAGTTTATACCCTAAAGACCTAGATTTTATAGAGGCTTGGAGAGCTTGTTGGGCACTTGTTACTTTAGATAGAACTAAATGGTTGGATTTTCTAATCCAAGATGGAATTTTGTTCAGAGGAAACCAATTGTGCATTCCAAGGAGTTTGATGAGAGAGAATCTGATCAAGGAGAAGCACAGTGGAGGGTTTCCTGGACACTTTGGTCGAGATAAGACCATTTCCCTTATTAGTGAGAACTACTATTGGCCACAGTTACAACAAGATGTGAAGATATTTGTACAAAGTTGTAGAGTATGCCATAGGGCCAAGGGTGTGAGGCAAAACACCGGATTATATCAGCAATTACCTATACCAGAGAAACCATGGGAAGACATCAACATGGATTTTGTTCTTGGCCTACAAAGGACACAAAGGGGGAATGACTCCATATTTGTGATGGTTGATAGGTTTTCAAAGATAGAACATTTTATTCCATGCTAGAAAACTAATGATTCATTTCATGTTGCAGGGTTGTTTTTCAAAGAGGTGGTACGACTACATGGTCTTCCAAAGAGTATTGTTTCAGACAGGGATACCAAATTTATTGGGTATTTTTGGAGGACTTTGTGGAAGAAATTGAAGATAGATTTAAAATTCAGCTATGCATACCACCCACAAACTAATGGATAAACAAAGGTGGTGAATAGGAGTTTGGGTAACCTGCTAAGATCCTTAGTAGAAGATAAGCCCAAAGGATGGGATTTTGTTCTACCATAAGAGGAATTTGCTTACAAAAATTATGTCAATAGGAGTACTAATAAATCCCCATTCGAGATTGTATATGGGAGCAGCCCAAGGAATGCTTCTGAGTTGAGGAAGATGGACAAAAGAGAAAAGAGCAGTGTTGAGGTTGAGGACTTTGCAGAGCACCTGAAGAGCTTGCATGAATAAGTGAAGAAGCATATTACTAAGATGAACACTCAGTACAAGAAAAGGGTATACCAGAAGTGGTGGTTTAAGGAATTCCAAGTGGGATATGAAGTTATGGTCCACCTGAGAAAAGAAAGGTTTTCTACTAAAACCTATAACAAGCTAAAAATAAATAAGTTTGGACCATGCAGGATCATAGAGAAACGGGATTCAGGAAATGCATATGAAGTAGAACTACCAAGTGGACTTAACATATCACCTGTGTTCAACATTTTTGATTTGGAAGAATATCATGATGATGATGGATCAATAACAAAAATTTAGGATATCCCAGCATCTACTCCATAGAAGGAAGATATAGAATAAATCCTGGATACCCGCATCGATAAAAGTACCAAAAACATGCAGTATGAAGAATATTTGGTTAAGTGTAAGGGCAAGCCTATTGAAGATTCATATTGGTTGTCTAATACAGAGGTTGACTGCATGGGTTTTCCTCCAACACCAGAGAAGTGAAGGTCTCTTCTCAATTTACCCTAGGTGTCTGATGTAGGAGCATCCAGCGGTGTAAGAGTGATCTTGCATCACCCAAATTTGTATTTGTTTCATTTTGTTTTAAATTTTGTTTAGTTGTTTAGAGGATGGATAAATAGACCCAAAGTCGAAATAATCATCCCAATATCCTGAGCGATTTTGGAGATATGTAAATTTTAAGGTCTCCTACCCTATCAAAACTAGTGAAAATCCTACTAGTAAAACTTGGAGGTCAATTTTGAAGGCCTTAGAGGCCTTTTTAAGGGCTGAAATATGGTGGTATTATGTGTACACACAATATCGGGCCGCAAACCCCTTCGAGAGCTTTTGAAAACATGCACCAATAGTCATTTCGAGCAACGAGAAATGAGTTATGACCTTGGGAAGTTTGCTCCCAAAATTCAAATTTCAAATAGATTGTTCTAGGTAGGAAAAGGGGAAACAAGGTATTTTGGGGGAATTTCAAATTTGTATGGGATTGGTATCTATAAGCTCCATTCTCCTCAGCAAGGAATATCTAAAAAATTTGGTATTTTTCTCTGTTTATGTGGATTGTGTGTGATTTGGTTAATGCAACTCTGCTTCAGAAGGATAAGATAGAGGTAAATCTGGTGAAAGGTGAAGAAAGAGACATCAGACCAATGTAGGTAAAAAAAATTTGATCAAGGGCTAGTGCCATTTTATAAATGTTTCAACCAAGAAATGAAGGTAATTTTTTTGATGATTTATGGGGCCTAAAAGTCCAAAAAGGTAGAAAGTGGTGAAGTTATGATAAGAAAAAGAAGAACAAAACTTTTGAAGATCGAAAGTTCAAAAAGTTTTGAAGGAGAAAAGATAAAAAAAGTTTTGAGAGTTGGACCATGAGTTGCAAGAAGTTTTTGAGGGTGGATAAAATGAAAATTTTGAGGGAAAAAACATCCAAAAGGTTTGACAAGAAGGTGAGAAAATAATTTTGCAAAAATTCCAACCAAAGCCAATCCTAACTACAAAATTTTTATAAAAATATGACACAAGAAGAGGAAAATGTTTTAATGACCATCAAATAAAAAATTAAGAGCTTGCATTGCCTTGAGAGATAAAAGGAAGTTGAAAAGAGAACAAAAACACTCTAAGAAGTAGAGCATTATACAAAAGT
>JAQPPZ010007986.1:0-14061 GCA_028583015.1 Wollemia nobilis | reverse complement strand
GGACATAAGGGAACCTGGAACTCTGTAGAAGGCCTATGAGTTGGCCAAGAAATCTGAAACATATCTCAAACCCTACTTTGATTATGAAATATTAGATGAAGAGGGTAAATAAGCACTAAGGAAGATAAATAGTGCAGGTTTTGTAAAGTGGGAAGAGAAACAAGTAAGCAATAACTTCTCTCTACATGACCCAAGAAATGATAGGAAAAAGGGGAAGTTTAGTAAAGGGTTACAAGGTAAGAACCAAAACAACAACAAGGGTAATAACAAAAAGTTACAGGAATGGGCTAATTATCCATCTATAGAAAAAGCAGAAGAGGGATAGAAGCGAAAAGAACACCAAGGGCTGAAATAAAGATGTTATATTTGTAGAGGGTCACATTATACTTCTAATTATCCATGAATAATAGAAATGAGTTCTAAAGGAAAGGAATCTATGTACAAAGAAATTGCACCTAAGGAGCTCGTGCACAAGATTTATGCAGCTACAGGAAACCCAAATCTTGATGATCAAGCCATGCCACTAGTGATTAAAGGTAATATTTTTGGTAGGAAGGTAAAAATATTGATTGATAGTGGTGCTACATATATTTTTATTTCCACTATTTTAGCTAAAGATATTTTAGAAAGCCCAAGAATCTTGGCTCATGGGTGGAAGGTTAAGTATGGTTTAGGACAAACCTACTCCATTAATAAATGTTACCCTATGGCATAAATCACCTTACCTAGTGGAATAATAGTAGGATGTTTGTATGTAGTGCATTTGCATGCGTTTGACATAATCCTAGAAATGAATTGGCTGCAATTGCATAAGGTAGTACTCAATTTTTAGGATAGATGAATTGAGTATACAGATGATAGGGTTGTTGTGTGTAGGATGTATAGTCTACAGGGGGCTTTTCAACCTCAAATCCTATCGATAATGCAACTTAAGAAGGCCATAAAGAAAGGAGGAATGGTCTATATAGTTAAGATTAATGAAATGGATAAAGAGAAGAAGGAAGAGGTGTTTGAGAAACACCCAATTCTTCAAGAATTTAGGGATATTTTTCTAGAGGATTTTCTTGGATTACCTCCTAAAAGAGAATTTGAATTTGCTATTGAGATTAAATCTTAGACATAACCCATTCATAGAGCTCCTTATAGAATTAATCCCATAGAAATGCAAGAGTTGAAGGTGCAATTGCAAGGGTTACTAGAGAAAGGGTTGATGAAACCAAGTGTATCACCTTGGGGTGCATCGATGCTATTTTTAAAGAAAAAGGATGGTTCCTTGATATTATGTATAGATTATAGAATGTTAAATAAGGTAACTATCAAGAACAGATATCCTCTACCTAGAATCGAAGATCTCTTTGATCAACTCAAAGATACCGTAATATTTACAAAAATTGATTTGAAGTCAGGATACCACTAATTGAGTATTCATGAGGAGGATGCATATAAGACAACCTTTAAAACTTGTTATGGACATTATGTGTTTGTTGTCTTACCTTTTGGTTTAACAAATGCTCCAATGATATTTATGTATTTGATGAATAGTATCTTCAAGAAGTACTTGGATAGATTTGTATTGGTATTTTTGGATGATATTTTGATATATTATAGAAGTAATATAGAGAGCATATCCAAATTGTGCTAGAATTATTAAGGAAAAATAAATTGTGTGGGAACCTATCCAAGTGCGAATTTTATGTGTCAGAAGTGCAATACTTAGGACACATTATTTTGGATGAAGGAATCATAGTAGATCCTAAGAAATTGAAGCCATTATGAATTGGTGGCCACCTACAAATGTGATAGAAGTTTGAAGCTTCATGGGCTTAACTGGATACTATAGGTAATATGTGAAGGACTATGCCAAGATCACCTCACCAATAACTAACCTTCAGAGAAAAGGAAAAGAATTCAAGTGGATAGATAAATGTGAGGAAGCCTTTGGTTTTCTTAAAAAAAAGCTTACCACACCTCCTATATTAAAGGTACCTGATACCTAGGGAAGTTTCTCTATTTGTACAAATGCTTCATTAGAAGAATTGGGAGGAGTGCTCTCTCAAGATAAAGCAATGGTAGCCTATGAATCTAAGAAACTAAAAATACATGAGGTTAATTATGTAACCCATGATTTAGAGTTGGTAGCTATAGTGTTTGATCTCAAGAATTGGTAGCATTATCTGGTTGAGAGACCCTTTGAGCTAAGGATAGACCATAAGATTATGTTATATATATTCACTCAACTTTTACTCAATGCTAGATAGATAAGGTGGATGGAATTTCTTGTAGAATATGATTTTGGCATCAAGTATATAAAAGGAAAAGAGAATATAGTCACTCATGCATAAAGTAGGAGACATATAGTAGTTTTGTCTCACATCCATGTCGACTTGATGGAACAAGTCAAGGAAATACAAAATTAGGATGCATACAACAATCAAATTTGGGAAAGAATAGGAAATAAACCTAATGACAACAAGGAGTTTGGCATCAAGGATGGATTCTTATATTTTAAGAACTGGGTAGTGATTCCTGAGATTGGAAATTTGAGAAAGATGATTATGAATAAAGCACATAGATATCCATATTTTGCTCATCTAAGAGGAGCAAATATGAGGGAGAATATGAAAAAGATATTCTTCTAGCTAGGAATGAAGAGAGACATAACTGAATTTATCACTCAATGCCTCAAGTGCCAAAAAGTAAAAGCAAAACATAGATATCCTACTGGTTTTTTGTATCCACATGATGTGCCTACACAAAAATGGCAAGTGATTTCGATGGATTTCATAGTAGGGCTACGTAAAAACAAGTTTCAGCATGATGCAATCCTAGTAGTGGTCAAAAAACTGACCAAGGTTGCACATTTTATACCCGAGAATAGCAAGGATGATGTCATGGCTGTGGCTAATAGATTTTCCAAAGAAAATTTTTGGCTTCATGGTTTTCTAGAAGTAATCATATCAGATAGGGACCCAAAATTCACATCTAAGTTTTGGAAATCCTTGCATCGTGCCATTGGTAATAGATTAAACATTAGTTCTACTTACCATCCAAATACTAATGGATAAACTAAAAGAGTCAACCAAGTGTTATAAGACATGCTTCGCATGTACTGTATGGATCAAAAAAATTGTTGGGAGGATTACTTGTATTTAGTAGAATTACCTACAATAACGGTCATCATTCGACCATAGGCATGGCTCCATTCGAAGCTTTATATGGTAGAAAATGCAAAACACCATTGTCATGGGATAATCCAAAATATAAGATTGTGCTTGGACCAAACATGGTCAAATATATAGAAAATAAATTGAGGGTGATCAAAGAGAGGTTGAAGGAAGCTACAGATCATCAAAAAAGTTATGCAAATCTTAAAAGATCACAAAAAGAGTTTGTTGTGGGAGATAGAGTATTTTTTAGGGTAAAGCCAAGAAAAAGTGTAATTAAGTCCACAAAGGTAGATCCTCGCTTTGTAGGATCATTTTAAATCATAGAGAAGATTAATACTATGGCATTTTGACTTGCATTACCACCCAATTTGTCCAAGATTCATAGTACCTTTCATATTTCTTTGCTTAAAAAGTACATTGCTAATACTGAGCATGTGTAGGATTTTTTTTACTTTGTAGATGGCAAACCCAGAGGCTATAGATGTTTGATTAAAAATAATCCTTGATTTTTGATCTAAATCGATGAGGAAAGGAACCTTAGAGTAGTGCAAGGTCTAATGGGACCACTATTATGAAAGAAATGCTACTTGGGAAAAAGTAGTGGATATGCAAAAACACTTTCCATTTCTATTTGAAAATGTTGTGTAAATAATGTTATGTTTTTAATGTTTTAAAACACAAATGACTATATTAAGCCTAAGGGAGGATGATGTCATGACCCACTCCTTGGTATATTTGGCATTTTGATGAATTTATATTTTTCTATATGGCTTATGGATGAAATGGTTGATTATTTTAGTTTTAGTATGCACATCTACAAACCATATGACTGATCTTGGACATTTTCAAGAGCTAGCAGTGGTTTTAACCACTCACTAGGGAAAGTTCTAAACTATTTAGGTGTAACCGCTATTGACCAGAGTGACTGCCAGTCCAACCACTGAAGCTTAGAGAAACTACGAGCTAGCTGCTATTGTGGACAATGACTAGCATTGAGATAAATTCAATCATGAAATACAAACCTGAATCACTCATGGTAACTAAACTTGCATTGGATTCGAGCAATTTTGGGCACAAATCTCTTAGAGTTCCTCCTGACTGCCACTTCCATGCAAGTTTGGAACTGGACCTTTCTCTCCAATGACTAGTTTCATGCAAATATAGGTCTTGGCTTCTCCATGAATCTGAGATTTGGAATTTGGGAGGTTACATATGCACCATCCCAGGAACAAGTATGCATCTCAAATATTACATAGTGAAGCCATGCCATATTGAGCAACAAATTGATAGCCCTGTGAGGAGCGTCGAAATGCTACCTAATTGCAGATCGCCAAACATGACATCAACAATGGAGTTTCCACAAGGTTGAGAAGTAAATCATCCATTTGCCATCAATCTACTATAGATCTGAGAGATTTCACTCATAAATCCATGTTTAGACACACCAGTGAACCTTAAACATCAATTCCACCAAGGATTTTTGAGTTACAGAACCTGATATGAGGAGCAGAAGATCATAGTTAGCAGTCACTGTATTTGACAGTGGCCTGCAGGCACAACCTCTCTAAGTGACAATGGCTAGGGTTTGAGGTATAGTTTCCTTAGTTTCTAGTGTAGATCTACCTTCCTTTATGCATAATTAGTTTACCTTAGTTTATATTTATTGTTTTATCATATTTTTATGGTTCATTATAATTGTAATAGATATCTTTTGCTTCCATTTATGTTTTTCCATGCTTTATTTATGCTTTCAATACTATTTCTTGTAGATATATGGAATAAGCCTCATATCGAGACGTCTCATATGCTTTTAACATTTATTATTTTTTTCTTGTATGTAGGTAACAAATCTATCTGATAATAAGCCACATTCAAGTCATTCCCTCCGAGCATTGGAGGAGGCATCTAGTAATCCCTCATGCAAATTGGAGTTGAAGTGAAGACTCCTTAAGTGCATCTCTCCCCATTGAGGGGCCTCAACTATTATAAAAATTGTATCAATTTGAGTGGCTCCCTAAGAGGGAGATATTTTAACCAAGATTATTTATTTTTAATAAAAGGGCAACCCCATTTTCTTTGTATATATTTTATTTGTGCAAATGGTTACTTGATTTCTATTTATTAGATTGTTATATGCTTGCAATAGTCTAGATGTATGGTTTTTAGCTTTGTACAGATGGTGATCATGGTGGGTACACCCTAAAAATGTGTTGTTTGATGATCTATATTATGTTTTTGTATGTAGGTACAGTCGCTATAATTGATAGTGGCTAGCAGAGCTAAGCCACTTTTGAAGATAGCGGCTCATTAGAGCCACCCTAAGCGATAGAGGTCGATAGAAAACATGCAACAACAGACAACCTGAGAATCAATAGATTTGAATTCCATGTTGGTGGGATTCTCTATATTTTTTCACTTCTCTGTCTGTGTTTATTACCATAATGCAATAGGTAAAATTTTGTTTAATTAAAAAACATAGAGAAAGTTTAAGGTTAAATTATTAGAATCTCTTAGCTTTTCTACTAGCCGTTGCTAGGAACAACAAACTTTTGATTGCAATCCACTCTATTCTCCAATGGTCTAGGTTGTGTGTAAGAGTTTTTATGCTTGAGGCCCAAATAGAGGCTATTTTTTCATAATTAAAACTTGCATTCTCTGAACATCATGTAGCATTAGAAATGGATTTTATTAAAGTGAAACATTCTTTCAAGCATGTAGGAATAATATTTGAGTGCTTTATGTTGCATTTCATTTTTCATGCAAGTTTAAAAGGAACAAAGAAACACCACATCACATGTAAATGTTAGTGAGTTGGAATTCACACCCAACCACTAATAGAATTCAATGACGGTGGGTTTTATCTCCATCCATTGGATCAAATCCCATGAACCTGTTCTATTGGCCAATATCAGATCCAAGAATTGATGTAGCCTAGAAAATTTGCATGTACTTCTCTTCAAAGGGTATGACACTGACCAGATCAGAATTGGTGAGGATCTAGAAGGACCTGTGCTCCCTGAATAGGTGTGGGATCCATCTCCACACTTTGGTGGGTTTATGTGATCATGACTTTCATTGTTGATTATCGAGCTATGAGCATACAAGTGAAAACCGTTAAACTATACAAGTATTTCATCAACAAATTTCAAAACATGATGACAAATAATTAGAGTTTTCAACAAATTTGAAACACACAAGACTAATTTTAGGAACACCAAGAACATTTAAAAGAGATAAATATTTTGTCTACTTTGTTTGTGTGTATTAAAATTTACACAAAATATAATTTCATATTGTCATGGTATTCACATGGAGCAACCACCCTCGGTCCAACACCGAGGCAGGAACTACCACTCCACCCAAAAATGATCACAACAACAATTATGTTGAGTCACCAGCACATAATACTGCTAAAAAAATTTTAGCGAGCCTCAAGAGGATAAATCAAACCATGGGGGTACTCCTAGAGAAACCCCAGCTAGAGAACCATATCCAGGTTCTTCTCGCAATAGACATGAGGGATCTTCAAGGCCCCAATCCTCACATGATAGACATAGGTAAGATCAACCCACTAAGGGGTAAAACACAAGGTTTGCATCCAATAATAGACTTGCCATCGCTCCTAGCCACTCTAAAGTTGGTAGGATAGTAATAGATCTCAATATAATTGGTTCCAATGGAACTCCACGAGATCAACCATGGAAATCTAGATAGTTTGATGAGTTGTATCAGGCTTTCTCGAGACCAAATAAGATAAGAAATGCTACTACACACTCTATTCCCAAGAGTTCATAGAGCCAACAAATAATTAGGCACGTTAATGAGAAGGGGGAAGTGTCAAAGTGCCCCATAACATGCACACTAATTCTGATCATGGTGATACTAAATATAGGTCATTGTACACTGACCATGTTGCCCTGACAAACAAAGGCAAAAACATAGTAGGAGCTCCTCCAAAGGGTCTCTCCATAATAACCCCTTGTACGGAGTTATAGAGGCATACACATTTAGTGGTGGATTAATTTGACTGCATGCATAGGTTGTATGAAGACGTGCAATATTAGGAAAAATTACTCCAAGACAAGAGGGAGGTATTGCATGCAGAACAAGAGCACCTAGACATCCTCGAATAGGAGGGAGAATAGGTACAAAGGAAAAGGTTTTTGTGCCTAAATGAGCAGCACTTAAGGGAGAAACTTACCCTAGAGTAAATAGAGCATGAGGAACAAGCAGATAGGCTAGCTCGAGCCAATATACACATGGGCAGTGAGTATTACCAATCCAACATATGTACCACTTCTCAACACGAGAGATGCACTAAAAAAGTAGATGAACACACTCACCATACATCATAGTATGCTTCAAAATATCAAAAATACCTAGAGATAGAATGGGTAGAGCATGACCAAGAACAAGCAAAAATTGAGGATCATGAATAGACATATCCTGAATTCTCATCCGTAGTTGTGGGAGATGAATATAGATGTCCAAAGTGAGCAAATACAAAGTTACCTCCTTGAAAACCTAAGTAAACCTTTGAGAAAAAGAGATAATATCTTCGATGGCATACACGATACTTACTGAGAGAATCAAGTCACTCAAGAAATAAGACACAGTTGGGTAGAATCCAACCCTAAGCAAGATACACAATCAATATTTGTTCCCTTCGATACCAAGTCCTACTTATCCTATACACTTTTGAGATGCCTAGGTTGGATAAATTCAAGGGAGGTGAAGACACACAAGACCATGTGACCAATTTCATGAATGCATGCTTCCAGTTCCAACATAATGATGCCTTAATGTTAAGAACATTTATCATGACATTTTTAGGCGCAACAACTGAGTGGTTTAATCAACTATCCAAACATAGCATCATCATTTTTGAGAAGCTGGTGGATGTATTCCTTGAATGCTTTTCTTTTGATGTCAAGAAGAAAATAAACTTGTCCAACTTGGCTAATATAAAGCAATATGATGACGAGCCAATCATGAATTATGGGAATAGATGGAGAAAACTAATGGCAAAACTACCATTTTCTGTTCCCACTACTGAACTCATCCAAATGTTCACTAAGAGTTGTGCTAAGCACATCTCGCTGATTTTATAGCTACAACACAAAATATTTGAGGAAGCCTTGGCACAATCCAAATTAATAGAGGATATCAAAGTTGAAGAAGGAGATCTTAAGCTTTACAACAAGAAATATTGGAATAACAATCACAACAACCAAAATCAACAATAGTAGGCCAAGCCTGCTCTAGCTAATCAAGTTTTACTAAATGCGTCAAAGGGAGGAAATAGCCAGCAACCACAAAATTATCAGGCACAACCCACCTGACCAACTACAACCAAAATAGCAACCAAGGTCAAAATAGGCAATGTTGACTGCCTCGCTACTTCACACCTTTGTTAGAATCGATGGCATCGATATTCAATCAACTGAGTTAGGCACAAAGACTTAGACTACCTAAGGTACAACTTATAGACCCTAATCATCCCAAGCCCAAGGGATATAGGGATGATCATTATTTACCATACCATAGGCAAAGGGGTATGATATCAAAGTATGCATTAGTTTCAAAAATGTTGTACAAAATATGATTGAGAAAGGTGAGCTAAAAGTTGATAATCCACTAGCACCCAAAAATAGAGATATGGGCATATTTAGAAACCCGTTGCCAAACCATAGAGCCCCTAGAAATTAGGGTGCTCAAGTAAATCAGATCCAAGTTAAACCTCCCACTCAGGGATTCATTGGAATGGTCGACATAGTTAATGTGGTTACAAGAAATCAACGATACAACCAACCAGAGCCTCCAACGACTCCTATTTGTATCTTAGCTACACCTCAACAAAGGCTAATGCAAATAATATTCCAGGTATGCTAGTTCAACCTATGATAACTATCTAGAATAGACTTATGGAGAGTATTCAAACAACACCAACTAAGTTATCAATATACGAGCTCATTCAACAATATCCCAAACATAGGGATAACCTAATGGAAATATTGAAATCAATTGAGCTATAGCCCCAAAACCCTGATGCATTTACAAAATTTGTGGGGCAAGTACAACAATGTCAAGAGCTCATGATTCATTTTTTATGATTTCAAAATAAAGGTAGTCCCTACTACTGTAGCAAACCTGCCTTTGCACATCATCACATATATCCATGACATACCTTTCAAGTGGGTTTTAATTGACATAGGCTCATATATTAACATAATAACAACCAATGCTATAGGGAACTTGAAGATTTTTAGGTCAAACATCATCCCTAACTCCTACACATTGAGATCCCTCAATGATGCACTGTGCTCCATAGTGGGAACAATCATCCTACCTATGAAGGTGGGATATAAGACCATCCTTGTGATGTGTCATGTATTGGAGGGGGCCATGTAGTATAATATCCTCCTTGGGTATCCCTAGATAAGGGACATGTAGTTTGTTCCCTTGATATTGCATCAATGTATTAAATATGTGCTTGAGGGATAAGTACATGTGGTACCATCGGATGAAGAGCCATTCAAATATATTCATCAGGTTGATTTACTAGGGGATTTTTTTATATTCATACACCTATACATTAGGCCATCATCCCATACCACACAACCATGAAGAAAATCTAAATCAATGCAAGGTGACCCATCCACATCGGTGCCACCTCCAACTTCTAAAGCTACTGGCACTTCTAAGAAACCAACAATGTCTAAGGTAAAAGAATATCAAAAACTAAAAGCACCCTTGGTGGAGACCTAAGGAATTCCCAACCATAGCAATAGAAAAAATTCCAAATCCCATGGAGGAGGAAGATTCCCAAGACATAGTTGATGAGGTACCTCAACCTGCCTCACCTGCATCATCATCAATGTCATCTGCATCGTAGGTGACAATTCACCTAGCTAATACAGGACTAGGTGAATATCTTGTGTAGAATGTTACTTTTACTCTAATTATAAAGTCTGCACAAGACATGGAATGACCAAGAATCCCAAACTAGCCCATAGGGACAATGGTACCATTAGGGATCCCCCCTAACCATACCAATTTCATTTATGCTAGGTTGGATTGTGTCCATGATGCTTCATACATTGAATAGGATGAGGATGAATTGTTCACCATGAATGTTCATACTTGTCCAATCCAAAGTTTGCTCTAAGATACTTCAAATGTAACCATTAGCATAGCTATTGTTTAGGTCTATATGAGCAAGGGCGACAAAACCCAATTGAACTAAGATATCAATTACCTACTGATAGTTCTAGCCTAGGATATCATATATGAAGCTATGATGATTTATTAATAGTATCTCTAGATAGGCTAAGCTTAGGGTTTAGAGAAGATATTGTATGGAATCCCTATCACCCAAATATAAGCTACATGGATAACAGGTTCATGACCATGGTCACTATAGAACCACCTACTATGTATCATCCAAATTTCTCTCTTGAGGCAAGTCCATTAGGACTTATCCTATAGGAGGATGAACCAGACTATGGTTATGAGTGATAAGAGAATGAGTACACCACAGATCACAGTGAGGATGAGGACAAAACCAAATTGGCCTACCTTGGTCCTCGACATTTACGTCACCTCACAAAACTAGTTAATATGGAGAGTGAATACATCATAGATGATAGTGACTATGAGTCAAAATATTTGACTGAGATGGCCTACCTTGGAACTCAATATTCATGTCACCTCATAGTGCCAATGGGTATGAATGATGGATATTTCATAGATGATAGTTATTATAAGGATGACACCAAGATGGCCTACCTTGGGCCTCGACACTTACGTCATCGTAATGAACCATTTGAAATAGATGAAATGTATCATAGAGTATATCTTGGTCCTCACCTTAGGGGAAGACTGAAAAATTCATATGTAATCTATCGTATGGTTTTTCCCAATCCTCCTACATTTAGAGAGCTACTTCAACCAAGTGATCCCATATTCTTATCTATCCATAGACCAGATCCTATGATACCCATACCCCTAAAGCCTCATCTTGGGTATGGAAGGTAAATCAATAATGTAGAATTACACCTATGTGATCCTGGAGATTCCATCCCGTCCATCAACATGATCTCCATTGATTTAACCACTCCGCTCCAAAACCTAGCCGATCCTTCTAAAACATTTTATCTTAATTTAGATGCTATTGATTGGGATAACGTTGATTCACCCTTAGAGCCTGAATATTTCTTCCCCAATGAAGAAATACTACAACCATTTCATTTTGCACCAGACTATGCACATGATGTTTATCACACTGGTTTTGACCCTAATTTAGTTGAACCTTTAAATATGGTGGATGACATCCACTTAATCCCCACTCCTCACCAGCTTGAGGAGGGGTCACACATGTTAATAGAGGAAAATTTGAAAGTGGACATCAATGATGATCCTTCTAATCCAAATAAAGTTAAGTTCAAAGAAATATTATCTCTAGAAGAGCAGGCCACCATCATACCTCTATTGAAAGAGAGACCTAATCACTTTGCATGGACCTACAAGGATATGTCAAGTTTAGATATGAAATTGGTTGTCCACAACCTTTCACTAGATCCTCCAAAGAAATTGGTCAAGCAGAAACTCAAGAATATGCATCCAACCATTGCCTTGATGGTAAAGAACAAGCTATATAAGCTATTGGATATAGTCTTTATTACGCCCATTGACAATACAAAATGGGTATCAAACATGGTACTTGTAGGAAAACCTAATGGAAGGATCCATATTTGTACAAATTTTAGATATCTCAATAAGGCAACACCAAAGGATTCATTC
This sequence comes from Wollemia nobilis, assembly GCA_028583015.1. Lineage (NCBI taxonomy): Eukaryota > Viridiplantae > Streptophyta > Pinopsida > Araucariales > Araucariaceae > Wollemia > Wollemia nobilis. The sequence goes on along the minus strand of JAQPPZ010007986.1, from coordinate 2,092 downwards.
ATGTTGCCCAGCATAGATGCTCTTATAGACATAAATATGGGTCATGAGATGCTCTCCCTCATGGATGGATTTTTTTGTTACAATAAGATTCAGATTAAACACGAAGACCAACACAAAACCACATTCACCACTCCATGAAGGACATTTTGTTACAAAGTAATACCATTTGGTCTTAAAAATGCTAGTTCCACATATCAATGGGCCATGACATATATTTTCCATGACTACATGTATAAGATCCTAGAATATTATATTGATGACTTACTGGCCAAGTCATTGCTACATGAAGAGCACATTGAGGTCCTAAGAAAGGTCTTTGATTACCTAATAGAGCATAATGTCAGGTTGAATCCCAAGAAATACGTCTTTGGCGTAACATCAGGAAAAATATTGGGATTCATAATTTCTAAATGAGGGATTGAAGTTGACCCAGTAAAGGTAAAGGTTATCCTAGAAATAGCCCCACCCACTAAAATCAAAGAGTTGAGAAGCCTACAGGGAAAAGTAGCATCCATAAAATGTTTTATCGCATAACTATCAGACAAATATCGACCTATAAATTGACTTCTACACAAGGGGGTCCTATTCCACTAGGACAAAGAATGTCAACAAGCCTTTGCTGAGATCAAGAAATACCTGGTGATGTGACCATTACTAGCTCCACCAAGGTCAAATGTGCCATTTTTGCTTTATATATCTGCTATCAATTTTGCTTTGGGTACCATGTTGTCTCAAAATAATGTGCAAGACAAAGAACAAGCGATATACTATATCAGCTGCACCTAGGTGAGTTATGAGCTAGGGTATGCATATGTAGAGAAGTGTGTAGCAGTGGTCTTTGTGACTAAACATTTGTGCTACTACATGTTGAGCCATACAATGTATGTGATATCAAAACAAAATCCTTTGTAGTATATGATGAGCAAGACATATCATAATACATGTAATGCAAAGTGGATCACGCTACTAACAAAATTTGAATTGGAATTCATAAGCCAAAAGTCCACCAAGGGATAAGTCATAGCTGATAAATTGGTAGAGGCACCTCTTCAAGATAATAGACCTATCATCATAGAACTTCTCTATGACACATTAATTGCATTTTCAGAAGCACCCAAACCTGAATAACCTGATAATAAAGTTATCACGAGTTTGTTCTTTGATGGTTTGAAGTGTGAGCAAGGGGGTGCTGTAGGAATTATATTTTTCACACCGCAAGGTGCTCCAATGCCCTTGTCATTTAAGCTAGACTTCCCTTTCATAAATAACAATTCTAAATACAAGTCCCTAATCTTGGGTCTCCAAAAAACAATCACTATGAAGATTAAAAAGCTAATTATCTTTGGTGACTCCTTTCTCATCGTTAACCAAGTTAAGGGAATATTTTAATATAGGTGTCCAATACTAAAAGCTTACAAAGAGCTTGTTGACACTTATCTAGCCCAATTATAATGGTACGACATCAAGGCATTATCTCACACATCCAATATATTTGTAGACACTATGGCATATTTGGAATCCTTAATCCCTCAAAATCTATCTGTTGATTTCACTATCATTCATGTGAAGACACTCTCACAATCAACGATACAAATGTGAGGCTTTTGAAAACAAATAATCATTCAACATGATTTATATAGAACCAAACCATGAGTGGTTCTATAAAGCCAAAGAATTTTTAAAGAAGGCACCTTGGGGTATTTGATCTTGCAAGGTCCTTCAAGGAATGGTACCATCATTCACTACAAGGTTGTTTCTCAATATGCATTTGTGCACATCGAATCACAGAGACAACAAGTTGTCTTTTTAGTTGAGATTGTAGCATATTAGGATTGGATATGCCAATTACAAGATTTTCTTAAGATTGGAATCATCCCGTAGGGATTGTTGCATGCCGCAAAATGAGCATTCAAACAAAAAATGACTAGATATGTCTTGCTAGGAGATATATTGTATCATCAAAACTACAATGGAGTCCTTTTTCATTGTCTTGAGCCCTAAGAATCAGTGCGAGAAATTTTACAAGCTCATGATGGTACATGTGATGGCCATTTTAGTGGCATGGCCATTGTCAAGTGCATAATTTGAATGG
>JAQPPZ010007985.1:0-15726 GCA_028583015.1 Wollemia nobilis | reverse complement strand
GGTGAGACATATTCTGAGCAAAGTGCCCGAATGTGCCAAATTGCCTCTTGACCTTACAAAATTGCTATGAAAGTGGTTAGGACCACTTGTTTAACCTCTCGAATGCTGCCCCGGGGGCTGTGTTTGTCAAAGCGATCAGTGTTTGCAGCCACATAATCGGATTGGTGTTGTTTTGGTGTCTATAGATGCCCCTTTTTGGGATGCGCTGTGCATGGCGCAGCGCTGAGCAAAAATAGATAACCAAAGCACTAATGATTAGGGTTTCTTGGTAACCTAACCAAATTTTGATGCCCCAAGCATGGAAAGGGCATGCATTCTTGAATCCTTGCTTCTGACGAGCTAAGGAGTTTGATTTCAAGTATTAACCTATTTTGGTGAGGTGTGACTTGAGCTTGGACAATGATCAGTCATGATTAGGCAAAGGGCGCAACCTTTTGTCCACAAGGGAACCTTGTGTTCATGATTCACGAATGCCAAGCGTTTGATCAATTTGATTGTTGCTTGTTTACTGCCCCAAGCAGGAGCGTAATTGTCTTTGTCAATGATTCTTTGAATGCATGTCGTTTTCCTTAATTGGGTGTGTGATTGTTGATTGGTGACTAAGTGTGACTACCCCCTCAAGCGACGAATCGATGAGGGAATGACCTTCATGAGAAAAGCGACGAGTCGCTTGACCCAAGGTGACTTGTGCAAGGGTGCCTTTAGATGGTTTATCGTTAAGCATTGCAATTTTTCCAACATTTGGACCTGTTTTTGGTGGGTGTTGACCCTTTTTGCGATGCTATTTGGAGCTGAAATTGGCGCAAATCCATCTTCCCATGGAGTGGTCCGGCTAAAGTAGCCTTCTTAGGGAGTAATATAATGACAATTTGTGACCCCAACGTCTATTTTGTATGCCCAGGATGTCAAGTGCAACAACACTCTTATCGGGCAAGTTTATTGTCTGTTTTTAGTGCATTTTTGTTCATTTTTTGATGTTTTTGGTGGTTTGTTGTTTTATTGTTTTTGAGTGGGTTTTGACCTAGTTTGGGACGTCGTTTGGGGGTGAAATTGTCGAAAATCCATCTTCCCATGGAGCGGTCCGGCTATGGTAGCCTTCTTAGGGAGTAGGATAGCAACAATGTAGACCCCGACATCAATTTTGCTATGCCAAAAGGTTAGGTTTGAAAGAGCACTCTTGTTTGGCAGTGCTTATTGTTGTTTTTTTTTTTCTGTTGCATTTTTGTGATGTTTTTGAGTGGGTTTTGACCCTTTTGTGATGTCGTTTGGGGGTGAAATTGTCGAAAACCCTTCTTCCCGTGGAGCGGTCCGGCTATGATAGCCTTCTTGGGGAAGTACGAGAGTGACAATTTGAGCCCCGACATTGATTTTCTATGCCAAGATGTTAAGTGCAAGAGCACTCTTGTTTGGCAATGTTTATTGCTGTGTTTTTGTGTTGCATTTTTGTGATGTTTTTGTTGTTTTGTTGTTTTTGTGATGCCATTTGGGATTAAAATTGGCAAAAATCTGACCTCCCGTGGAGTGGTCCGGCTATGGTAGCCTTCTTAGGGAGTAGGATAGTGACAATGTAGACCCCGACATCAGTTTTGCTATGCCAAGAGGTTAAGTGCAAGAGCACTTGTTTCGGCAATGCTTATTGTTGTTTTTTTTTGTTGCATTTTTGTGATGTTTTTGAGTGGGTTTTGACCCTTTTGTGATGCCGTTTGGGGGTGAAATTGTCGAAAACCCGTCTTCCCGTGGAGCGGTCCGGCTATGGTAGCCTTCTTGGGGAAGTAGGAGAGTGACAATTTGAGCCCCGACATCGATTTTCTATGCCAAGATGTTAAGTGCAAGAGCACTCTTGTTTGGCAATGTTTATTGCTGTTTGTTTGTGTTGCATTTTTTTTGTTGTTTTTGTTGTTTTGATTTTCTTGTTGTGTGTATATGTCCTAATTTCATGTTATGCACAATGATTGATGTTGATGGATGCATGCTACTATATATTGATGTATGCATATGGTGTGATAAATGTGATTGTTGTATGTTGATTTTTTTGATGGATGAATATGTTATGATGAATGTAAATGTTTTTGATTTATGTGTGATATGCATAAATGAAATGGATGAATGGGATTTGTGATGTTTGGCTATGGCACCATAGACTGTTTAGAACTCTGTTATTTGTTTTTAGGTGATTGCTGTGATGAATGACTTTACATGTATACATGGTTTTTATTTTTTTGTATTTTCTGATGGTATTGCAAAGATGAAAAGTAGCGCAGTTGGTTTAAAAATGTAGCTAAGGTTTTCTGAGACTCAGATGGTTTTAACTCACTAGCCATGACTGTACTTTATCTTACAAGATTTTTGAACAAGGTATGAATCGGACTTGTTTTTGACTAAGCTATTTCACATCCCTGTGTGTGCAATTGAGTTTATTTATGTGGTATTTGTCAGGCACGAGATTTCGGGCGAAGAAAACACTAATTGCGATGCATTCAAAATCAAATACGCTTAAGTCCTAGAAATGTAGAATGGATGAAATGAAAGAGACGCATTGAAATGAGATACAAGCAAATGGAGAAAACACAGCCCTTTTATTAAACTCTCTTGATCTCTGTTACAAAGATGCCTCCTCCCTTTTCAGGGGCTAGGAGCGTTAAAAGAATTTGATTACAATCAAGACTTAATGTTCCTTTTTCCGCGTGCCCACACTTGAGATGGGCGGGCCAAGACGATGCCGCCGCTGATGTTGATGAGTCCTTAACCTCTGCTGCTCCTCCTACGAACAAAGAAACAACAAAGATGTCAGTAGCACCTATGACAAAAAGGAAAGTTTGTTCTTTGAAATCGCCAAAAGATGCATGCAAAAGATTGTCAAATACAGTGAATAAAATGGATCTAAGTCACCTGCAAATTTGACAGAGGTCATAAGACATTACCAGAGGGCCACTGCCATTGGAAAAGTTGGCCAATCTGCCTTCACCTAGAATTCGTCCCTGGGTAGGATGAATTCTGACTGCTATTCGTCCCTGGGTGGGACGAATTCGACTGTGTTGGAAAAGCCGAAGTGATGTTGCTCCAATGTCGACTCCCGAGACCTCAAAAACACCTGCAAATAGAGGGGTTATGTAATTGGGGCCATTTTGGGACGACCCAGATGGTCGGATTCTCCCAATTTGGCCTCTATCCTCGAGAATTCGATATCGCCACCTACAAGTTAGTAGGACAACAAAACGACAAAAGGCATGATAAAATCTGATCAAAATGTTATGAAATTGAAGCTATGAGTTAACCAGACAGAATAGCACAAGATGCAACATGAACAAATAATCTAGAATGCTTTAGAATAAAACTTAGAAAGTGTGGGGGTGCCCAAGTGGGCCTCCCACCGTTGGCACTTGATTCCGGTGCCAATCCACTAGGGATGGGCCCAAAACCTCTTAGGATTGGGATGTCTACGAATTGGTGGTGTAAGGTGGTCAAATGTTGGATTTGGGTTGGATCCACGCTTCCAAAAGCCACCCAATAACCTCCCTTGCAAAAGAGATTAGTGGATGTGAGAAGGTGAATCAAAAGGATGCAAATTGGTATTCAACTGGACAGCACTTCGTTGTTTGAAATCACCTCCAATCTGTTCTCTTTGGGTGAGAAAAGTCTCACTTTTTATAGACCCATGGGGTCTCTTTTGAGAGGGAAGCATAAGCACCATGTGTTGGTCATAGGTGCCATGTGGCGGTCATGTCTTCCCATGAGGGAGGGGAGTCCTCCATGACTTGGGCTTTCATAACCACCCTTGTGACAGTCCTCTAACGGCCCATCTGTCCACCCACACACGCGTGCGAGGCAGGAGTCATCGACTGACTATCCTTGGCTGCCACTTGGCGCCATTCTTCTTTTTGCCCGTTAAACTTGGAATTCGTCCCGACCAGAGACGAATTCAGAATTCGTCCCTGGGTGAGACGGATCCCAGTTTGAATTCGTCCCTGGGTGAGACGAATACTGAGCAAAGTGCTTGAATGTGCCAAATTGCCTCTTGACCTTACAAAATTGCTATGAAAGTGGTTAGGACCACTGTTTAACCTCTGAAGGCTGCCCTGGGGGCTGTGTTTGTCAAAGCGATCAGTGTTTGTAGCCACATAATCGGATTGGTGTTGTTTTGGTGTCTATAGATGCCCCTTTTTGGGATGCGCTGTGCATGGCGCAGCGCTAAGCAAAAATAGATAACCAAAGCACTAATGATTAGGGTTTCTTGGTAACCTAACCAACTTTTGATGCCCCAAGCATGGAAAGGGCATGCATTCTTGAATCCTTGCTTCTGATGAGCTAAGGAGTTTGATTTCAAGTATTAACCTGTTTTGGTGAGGTGTGACTTGAGCTTGGACATTGATCAGTCATGATTAGGCAAAGGGCGCAACCTTTTGTCCATAGGGGAACCTTGTGTTCATGATTCACGAATGCCAAGCATTTGATCAATTTGATTGTTGCTTGTTTACTGCCCCAAGCAGGAGCGTAATTGTCTTTGTCAATGATTCTTTGAATGCATGTCGTTTTCCTTAATTGGGTGTGTGATTGTTGATTGGTGACTAAGTGTGACTACCCCCTCAAGCGACGAATCGATGAGGGAATGACCTTCATGAGAAAAGCGACGAGTCGCTTGACCCAAGATGACTTGTGCAAGGGTGCCTTTAGATGGTTTATCGTTAAGCATGTGCAATTTTTCCAACATTTGGACCTGTTTTTGGTGGGTTTTGACCCTTTTTGCGATGCTATTTGGAGCTGAAATTGGCGCAAATCCGTCTTCCCATGGAGCGGTCCGGCTAAAGTAGCCTTCTTAGGGAGTAAGATAATGACAATTTGTGACCCCAACGTCTATTTTGTATGCCCAGGATGTCAAGTGCAACAGCACTCTTATCGGGCAAGTTTATTGTCTGTTTTTAGTGCATTTTTGTTCATTTTTTGATGTTTTTGGTGGTTTGTTGTTTTATTGTTTTTGAGTGGGTTTTGACCCAGTTTGGGACGTCGTTTGGGGGTGAAATTGTCGAAAATCCATCTTCCCGTGGAGCGGTCCGGCTATGGTAGCCTTCTTAGGGAGTAGGATAGCAACAATGTAGACCCCGACATCAGTTTTGCTATGCCAAAAGGTTAGGTTTGAAAGAGCACTCTTGTCTGGCAGTGCTTATTGTTGTTTTTTTTTTTTTGTTGCATTTTTGTGATGTTTTTGAGTGGGTTTTGACCCTTTTGTGATGCCGTTTGGGGGTGAAATTATCGAAAACCCATCTTCCCGTGGAGCGGTCCGGCTATGATAGCCTTCTTGGGGAAGTAGGAGAGTGACAATTTGAGCCCCGACATCGATTTTCTATGCCAAGATGTTAAGTGCAAGAGCACTCTTGTTTGGCAATGTTTATTGCTGTGTTTTTGTGTTGCATTTTTGTGATGTTTTTGTTGTTTTGTTGTTTTTGTGATGCCATTTGGGAATAAAATTGGCAAAAATCTGACCTCTCGTGGAGCGGTCCGGCTATGGTAGCCTTCTTAGGGAGTAGGATAGTGACAATGTAGACCCCGACATCAGTTTTGCTATGCCAAGAGGTTAAGTGCAAGAGCACTTGTTTCTGGCAATGCTTATTGTTGTTTTTTTTTGTTGCATTTTTGTGATGTTTTTGAGTGGGTTTTGACCCTTTTGTGATGCCGTTTGGAGGTGAAATTGTCGAAAACCCGTCTTCCCGTGGAGCGGTCCGGCTATGGTAGCATTCTTGGGGAAGTAGGAGAGTGACAATTTGAGCCCCGACATCGATTTTCTATGCCAAGATGTTAAGTGCAAGAGCACTCTTGTTTGGCAATGTTTATTGCTGTTTGTTTGTGTTGCATTTTTTTTGTTGTTTTTGTTGTTTTGATTTTCTTGTTGTGTGTATATGTCCTAATTTCATGTTATGCACAATGATTGATGTTGATGGATGCATGCTACTATATATTGATGTATGCATATGGTGTGATAAATGCGATTGTTGTATGTTGATTTTTTTGATGGATGAATATGTTATGATGAATGTAAATGTTTTTGATTTATGTGTGATATGCAGAAATGAAATGGATGAATGGGATTTGTGATGTTTGGCTATGGCACCATAGACTGTTTAGAACTCTGTTATTTGTTTTTAGGCGATTGCTGTGATGAATGACTTTACATGTATACATGGTTTTTATTTTTTTGTATTTTCTGATGGTATTGCAAAGATGAAAAGTAGCGCAGTTGGTTTAAAAATGTAGCTAAGGTTTTATGAGACTCAGATGGTTTTAACTCACTAGCCACGACTGTACTTTATCTTACAAGACTTTTGAACAAGGTATGAATCAGACTTGTTTTTGACTAAGCTATTTCACATCCCTGTGTTTGCAATTGAGTTTATTTATGTGGTATTTGTCAGGCACGAGATTTCGGGCGAAGAAAACACTAATTGCGATGCATTCAAAATCAAATACGCTTAAGTCCTAGAAATGTAGAATGCATGAAATGAAAGAGACACATTGAAATGAGATACAAGCAAATGGAGAAAACACAACCCTTTTATTAAACTCTCTTGATCTCTATTACAAAGATGCCTCCTCCCTTTTCAGGGGCTAGGAGCGTTAAAAGAATTTGATTACAATCAAGACTTAATGTTCCTTTTTCCACGTGCCCACAATTGAGATGGGCGGGCCAAGATGATGCCGCCGCTGATGTTGATGAGTCCTTAACCTCTGCTGCTCCTCCTACGAACAAAGAAACAACAAGGATGTCAGTAGCACCTGTGACAAAAAGGAAAGTTCGTTCTTTGAAATCGCCAAAAGATGCATGCAAAAGATTGTCGAATACAGTGAATAAAATGGATCTAAGTCACCTGCAAATTTGATAGAGGTCATAAGACATTACCAGAGGGCCACTGCCATTGGAACAGTTGGCCAATCTGCCTTCACCTAGAATTCGTCCCTGGGTAGGACGAATTCTGACTGCTATTCGTCCCTGGGTGGGACGAATTCAACTGTGTTGGAAAAGCCGAAGTGATGCTTCTCCAATGTCGACTCCCGAGACCTCCAAAACACCTGCAAATAGAGGGGTTATGTAATTGGGGCCATTTTGGGACGACCCAGATGGTCGGATTCTCCCAATTTGGCCTCTATCCTCGGGAATTCGATATCGCCACCTGCAAGTTAGTAGGACAACAAAACGACAAAAGGCATGATAAAATCTGATCAAAATGTTATGAAATTGAAGCTATGAGTTAACCAGACAGAATAGCACAAGATGCAACATGAACAAATAATCTAGAATGCTTTAGAATAAAACTTAGAAAGTGTTGGGGTGCCCAAGTGGGCCTCCCACCGTTGGCACTTGATTTCGACGCCAATCCACTAGGGATGGGCCCAAAACCTCTTAGGATTGGGATGTCTACGAATTGGTGGTGTAAGGTGGTCAAATGTTGGATTTGGGTTGGATCCACCCTTCCAAAAGCCACCCAATAACCTCCCTTGCAAAAGAGATTAGTGGATGTGAGAAGGTGAATCAAAAGGATGCAAATTGGTATTCAATTGGACATCACTTCGTTGTTTGAAATCGCCTCCAATATGTTCTCTTTGGGTGAGAAAAGTCTCACCTTTTATAGACCCATGGGGTCTCTTTTGAGAGGGAAGCATAAGCACCATGTGTTGGTCATAGGTGCCATGTGGCGGTCATGTATTCCCATGAGGGAGGGGAGTCCTCCATGACTTGGGCTTTCATAACTGCCCTTGTGACAGTCCTCTAACGGCCCATCTGTCCACCCACACACGCATGCGAGGTAGGAGTCATCAACTGACTGTCCTTGGCTACCACTTGGCGCCATTCTTCTTTTTGCCCGTTAAACTTGGAATTCATCCTGACCAGAGACGAATTCAGAATTCGTCCCTGGGTGAGACGGATCCCAGTTTGAATTCGTCCCTGGGTGAGACGAATACTGAGCAAAGTGCTTGAATGTGCCAAATTGCCTCTTGACCTTACAAAATTGCTATGAAAGTGGTTAGGACCACTGTTTAACCTCTGAAGGCTGCCCTGGGGGCTGTGTTTGTCAAAGCGATCAGTGTTTGCAGCCACATAATCGGATTGGTGTTGTTTTGGTGTCTATAGATGCCCCTTTTTGGGATGCGCTGTGCATGGCGCAGCGCTGAGCAAAAATAGATAACCAAAGCACTAATGATTAGGGTTTCTTGGTAACCTAACCAACTTTTGATGCCCCAAGCATGGAAAGGGCATGCATTCTTGAATCCTTGCTTCGATGAGCTAAGGAGTTTGATTTCAAGTATTAACCTATTTTGGTGAGGTGTGACTTGAGCTTGGACATTGATCAGTCATGATTAGGCAAAGGGCGCAACCTTTTGTCCACAGGGGAACCTTGTGTTCATGATTCACGAATGCCAAGCGTTTGATCAATTTTATTGTTGCTTGTTTACTGCCCCAAGCAGGAGCGTAATTGTCTTTGTCAATGATTCTTTGAATGCATGTCGTTTTCCTTAATTGGGTGTGTGATTGTTGATTGGTGACTAAGTGTGACTACCCCCTCAAGCGATGAATCGATGAGGGAATGACCTTCATGAGAAAAGCGACAAGTCGCTTGACCCAAGATGACTTGTGCAAGGGTGCCTTTAGATGGTTTATCGTTAAGCATGTGCAATTTTTCCAACATTTGGACCTATTTTTGGTGGGTGTTGACCCTTTTTGCGACGCTATTTGGAGCTGAAATTGGCGCAAATCCATCTTCCCATGGAGCGGTCCGGCTAAAGTAGCCTTCTTAGGGAGTAAGATAATGACAATTTGTGACCCCAACGTCTATTTTGTATGCCCAGGATGTCAAGTGCAACATCACTCTTATCGGGCAAGTTTATTGTCTGTTTTTAGTGCATTTTTGTTCATTTTTTGATGTTTTTGGTGGTTTGTTGTTTTATTGTTTTTGAGTGGGTTTTGACCCAGTTTGGGACGTCGTTTGGGGGTGAAATTGTCGAAAATCCATCTTCCCGTGGAGCGGTCCGGCTATGGTAGCCTTCTTAGGGAGTAGGATAGCAATAATGTAGACCCCGACATCAGTTTTGCTATGCCAAAAGGTTAGGTTTGAAAGAGCACTCTTGTCTGGCAGTGCTTATTGTTGTTTTTTTTTTTGTTGCATTTTTGTGATGTTTTTGAGTGGGTTTTGACCCTTTTGTGATGCCGTTTGGGGGTGAAATTGTCGAAAACCCGTCTTCCCGTGGAGCGGTCCGGCTATGATAGCCTTCTTGGGGAAGTAGGAGAGTGACAATTTGAGCCCCGACATCGATTTTCTATGCCAAGATGTTAAGTGCAAGAGCACTCTTGTTTGGCAATGTTTATTGCTGTGTTTTTGTGTTGCATTTTTGTGATGTTTTTGTTGTTTTGTTGTTTTTGTGATGCCATTTGGGAATAAAATTGGCAAAAATCTGACCTCTCGTGGAGCGGTCCGGCTATGGTAGCCTTCTTAGGGAGTAGGATAGTGACAATGTAGACCCCGACATCAGTTTTGCTATGCCAAGAGGTTAAGTGCAAGATCACTTGTTTCTGGCAATGCTTATTGTTGTTTTTTTTTGTTGCATTTTTGTGATGTTTTTGAGTGGGTTTTGACCCTTTTGTGATGCCGTTTGGGGGTGAAATTGTCGAAAACCCGTCTTCCCGTGGAGCGGTCCGGCTATGGTAGCCTTCTTGGGGAAGTAGGAGAGTGACAATTTGAGCCCCGACATCGATTTTCTATGCCAAGATGTTAAGTGCAAGAGCACTCTTGTTTGGCAATGTTTATTGATGTTTGTTTGTGTTGCATTTTTTTTGTTGTTTTTGTTGTTTTGATTTTCTTGTTGTGTGTATATGTCCTAATTTCATGTTATGAACAATGATTGATGTTGATGGATGCATGCTACTATATATTGATGTATGCATATGGTGTGATAAATGCGATTGTTGTATGTCAATTTTTTTGAGGGATGAATATGTTATGATGAATGTAAATGTTTTTGATTTATGTGTGATATGCATAAATGAAATGGATGAATGGGATTTGTGATGTTTGGCTATGGCACCATAGACTGTTTAGAACTCTGTTATTTGTTTTTAGGCGATTGCTGTGATGAATGACTTTACATGTATACATGGTTTTTATTTTTTTGTATTTTCTGATGGTATTGCAAAGATGAAAAGTAGCACAGTTGGTTTAAAAATATAGCTAAGGTTTTATGAGACTCAGACGGTTTTAACTCACTAGCCACGACTGTACTTTATCTTACAAGACTTTTGAACAAGGTATGAATCAGACTTGTTTTTGACTAAGCTATTTCACATCCCTGTGTTTGCAATTGAGTTTATTTATGTGGTATTTGTCAGGCACGAGATTTCGGGCGAAGAAAACACTAATTGCGATGCATTCAAAATCAAATACGCTTAAGTCCTAGAAATGTAGAATGCATGAAATGAAAGAGACGCATTGAAACGAGATACAAGCAAATGGAGAAAACACAACCCTTTTATTAAACTCTCTTGATCTCTGTTACAAAGACACCTCCTCCCTTTTCAGGGGCTAGGAGCGTTAAAATAATTTGATTACAATCAAGACTTAATGTTCCTTTTTCCGCGTGCCCACACTTGAGATGGGCGGGCCAAGACGATGCCGCCACTGATGTTGATGAGTCCTTAACCTCTGCTGCTCCTCCTACGAACAAAGAAACAACAAAGATGTCAGTAGCACCTGTGACAAAAAGGAAAGTTCATTCTTTGAAATCGCCAAAAGATGCATGCAAAAGATTGTCAAATACAGTGAATAAAATGGATCTAAGTCACCTGCAAATTTGACAGAGGTCATAAGACATTACCAGAGGGCCACTGCCATTGGAACAGTCGGCCAATCTGCCTTCACCTGGAATTCGTCCCTGGGCAGGATGAATTCTGACTGCTATTCGTCCCTGGGTGGGACGAATTCGACTGTGTTGGAAAAGCCAAAGTGATGCTGCTCCAATGTCGACTCCCGAGACCTCCAAAACACCTACAAACAGAGGGGTTATGTAATTGGGGCCATTTTGGGATGACCCAGATGGTCGGATTCTCCCAATTTGGCCTCTATCCTTGAGAATTTGATATCGCCACCTGCAAGTTAGTAGGACAACAAAACGACAAAAGGCATGATAAAATCTGATCAAAATGTTATGAAATTGAAGCTATGAGTTAACCAGACAGAATAGCACAAGATGCAACATGAACAAATAATCTAGAATGCTTTAGAATAAAACTTAGAAAGTGTGTGGGTGCCCAAGTGGGCCTCCCGCCGGTGCCTTGGTTGGGTGCGTTGGTGGGAGGTGGTTTATTGGGTGGCGTAAAAGCAAAAAGTGATGTGAGAAGGTGAATCAAAAGGATGCAAATGGGTATTCAACTGGACAACACTTCGTTGTTTGAAATCGCCTCCAATCTATTCTCTTTGGGTGAGAAAAGTCTCACCTTTTATAGACCCATGGGGTCTCTTTTGAGAGGGAAGCATAAGCGCCATGTGTTGGTCATAGGTGCCATGTGGCGGTCATGTCTTCCCATGAGGGAGGGGAGTCCTCCATGACTTGGGCTTTCATAACTGCCCTTGTGACAGTCCTCTAACGGCCCATATGTCCACCCACACACGCATGCGAGGCAGGAGTCATCAACTGACTGTCCTTGGCTGCCACTTGGCGCCATTCTTCTTTTTGCCCGTTAAACTTGGAATTCGTCCTGACCAGAGACGAATTCAGAATTCGTCCCTGGGTGAGATGGATCCCAGTTTGAATTCGTCCCTGGGTGAGACGAATACCGAGAAAAGTTCCTGAATGTGCCAAATTGCCTCTTGACCTTACAAAATTGCTATGAAAGTGGTTAGGACCACTGTTTAACCTCTGAAGGCTGCCCTGGGGGCTGTGTTTGTCAAAGTGATCAGTGTTTGCAGCCACATAATCGGATTGGTGCTGTTTTGGTGTCTACAGATGCCCCTTTTTGGGATGCGCTGTGCATGGCGCAACGTTGAGCAAAAATAGATAACCAAAGCACTAATGATTAGGGTTTCTTGGTAACCTAACCAAATTTTGATGCCCCAAGCATGGAAAGGGCATTCATTCTTGAATCCTTGCTTCTGACGAGCTAAGGAGTTTGATTTCAAGTATTAACCTATTTTGGTGAGGTGTGACTTGAGCTTGGACATTGATCAGTCATGATTAGGCAAAGGGCGCAACCTTTTGTCCATAGGGGAACCTTGTGTTCATGATTCACGAATGCCAAGCATTTGATCAATTTGATTGTTGCTTGTTTATTGCCCCAAGCAGGAGCGTAATTGTCTTTGTCAATGATTCTTTGAATGCATGTCGTTTTCCTTAATTGGGTGTGTGATTGTTGATTGGTGACTAAGTGTGACTACCCCCTCAAGCGACGAATCGATGAGGGAATGACCTTCATGAGATAAGCGACGAGTCGCTTGACCCAAGATGACTTGTGCAAAGGTGCCTTTAGATGGTTTATCGTTAAGCATGTGCAATTTTTCCAACATTTGGACCTGTTTTTGGTGGGTGTTGACCCTTTTTGCGACGCTATTTGGAGCTAAAATTGGCGCAAATCCGTCTTCCCATGGAGCGGTCCGGATAAAGTAGCCTTCTTAGGGAGTAAGATAATGACAATTTGTGACCCCAACGTCTATTTTGTATTCCCGGGATGTCAAGTGCAACAACACTCTTATCGGGCAAGTTTATTGTCTGTTTTTAGTGCATTTTTGTTCATTTTTTGATGTTTTTGGTGGTTTGTTGTTTTATTGTTTTTGAGTGGGTTTTGACCCAGTTTGGGATGTCATTTGGGGGTGAAATTGTCGAAAATCCGTCTTCCCGTGGAGTGGTCCGGCTATGGTAGCCTTCTTAGGGAGTAGGATAGCAACAATGTAGACCCCGACATCAGTTTTGCTATGCCAAAAGGTTAGGTTTGAAAGAGCACTCTTTTCTGGCAGTGCTTATTGTTGTTTTTTTTTTATTATTGCATTTTTGTGATGTTTTTGAGTGGGTTTTGACCCTTTTGTGATGCCATTTGGGGGTGAAATTATCAAAAACCCGTCTTCCCGTGGAGCGTTCCGGCTATGATAGCCTTCTTGGGGAAGTAGGAGAGTGACAATTTGAGCCCCGACATCGATTTTCTATACCAAGATGTTAAGTGCAAGAGCACTCTTGTTTGGCAATGTTTATTGCTGTGTTTTTGTGTTGCATTTTTGTGATGTTTTTGTTGTTTTGTTGTTTTTGTGATGCCATTTGGGAATAAAATTGGCAAAAATCTGACCTCTCGTGGAGCGGTCCGGCTATGGTAGCCTTCTTAGGGAGTAGGATAGTGACAATGTAGACCCCGACATCAGTTTTGCTATGCCAAGAGGTTAAGTGCAAGAGCACTTGTTTCTGGCAATGCTTATTGTTGTTTTTTTTTGTTGCATTTTTGTGATGTTTTTGAGTGGGTTTTGACCCTTTTGTGATGCCGTTTGGGGGTGAAATTATCGAAAACCCGTCTTCCCGTGGAGCGGTCCGGCTATGGTAGCCTTCTTGGGGAAGTAGGAGAGTGACAATTTGAGCCCCGACATCGATTTTCTATGCCAAGATGTTAAGTGCAAGAGCACTCTTGTTTGGCAATGTTTATTGCTGTTTGTTTGTGTTGCATTTTTTTTGTTGTTTTTGTTGTTTTGATTTTCTTGTTGTGTGTATATGTCCTAATTTCATGTTATGCACAATGATTGATGTTGATGGATGCATGCTACTATATATTGATGTATGCATATGGTGTGATAAATGTGATTGTTGTATGTTGATTTTTTTGATGGATGAATATGTTATGATGAATGTAAATGTTTTTGATTTATGTGTGATATGCAAAAATGAAATGGATGAATGGGATTTGTGATGTTTGGCTATGGCACCATAGACTGTTTAGAACTCTGTTATTTGTTTTTAGGCGATTGCTGTGATGAATGAATTTACATGTATACATGGTTTTTATTTTTTTGTATTTTCTGATGGTATTGCAAAGATGAAAAGTAGCGTAGTTGGTTTAAAAATGTAGCTAAGGTTTTTTGAGACTCAGACGGTTTTAACTCACTAGCCACGACTGTACTTTATCTTACAAGACTTTTGAACAAGGTATGAATCAGACTTGTTTTTGACTAAGCTATTTCACATCCCTGTGTGTGCAATTGAGTTTATTTATGTGGTATTTGTCAGGCACAAGATTTCGGGTGAAGAAAACACTAATTGCGATGCATTCAAAATCAAATACGCTTAAGTCCTAGAAATGTAGAATGAATGAAATGAAAGAGACGCATTGAAATGAGATACAAGCAAATGGAGAAAACACAACCCTTTTATTAAACTCTCTTGATCTCTGTTACAAAGACGCCTCCTCCCTTTTCGGGGGCTAGGAGCGTTAAAAGAATTTGATTACAATCAAGACTTAATGTTCCTTTTTCCGCATGCCCACAATTGAGATGGGCGGGCCAAGACGATGCCGCCGCTGATTTTGATGAGTCCTTAACCTCTGCTGCTCCTCCTACGAACAAAGAAACAACAAAGATGTTAGTAGCACCTGTGACAAAAAGGAAAGTTTGTTGTCGAATACAGTGAATAAAATGGATCTAAGTCACCTGCAAATTTGATAGAGGTCATAAGACATTACCAGAGGGCCACTGCCATTGGAACAGTCGACCAATCTGCCTTCACCTAGAATTCATCCCTAGGCAGGACGAATTCTGACTGCTATTCGTCCCTGGGTGGGATGAATTCGACTGTGTTGGAAAAGCTGAAGTGATGCTGCTCCAATGTCGACTCCTAAGACCTCCAAAACACCTACAAACAGAGGGGTTATGTAATTGGGGCCATTTTGGGACGACCCAGATGGTCGGATTCTCCCAATTTGGCCTCTATCCTCGAGAATTTGATATCTCCACCTGCAAGTTAGTAGGACAACAAAATGACAAAAGGCATGATAAAATCTGATCAAAATGTTATGAAATTGAAGCTATGAGTTAACCAGACAGAATAGCACAAGATGCAACATGAACAAATAATCTAGAATGCTTTAGAATAAAACTTAGAAAGTGCGTGGGTGCCCAAGTGGGCCTCCCACCGTTGGCACTTGATTTCGGCGCCAATCCACTAGGGATGGGCCCAAAACCTCTTAGGATTGGGATGTCTGCGAATTGGTGGTGTAAGGTGGTCAAATGTTGGATTTGGGTTGGATCCATGCTTCCAAAAGCCACCCAATAACCTCCCTTGCAAAAGAGATTAGTGGATGTGAGAAGGTGAATCAAAAGGATGCAAATGGGTTTTCAACTGGACAGCACTTCGTTGTTTGAAATCACCTCCAATCTGTTCTCTTTGGGTGAGAAAAGTCTCACATTTTATAGACCCATGGGGTCTCTTTTGAGAGGGAAGCATAAGCGTCATGTGTTGGTCATAGGTGCCATGTGGTGGTCATGTCTTCTCATGAGGGAGGGGAGTCCTCCATGACTTGGGCTTTCATAACTACCCTTGTGACAGTCCTCTAACGGCCCATATGTCCACCCACACACGCGTGCGAGGTAGGAGTCATCGACTGACTATCCTTGGCTGCCACTTGGCGCCATTCTTCTTTTTGCTCGTTAAAATTGGAATTCATCCCGACCAGAGACGAATTCAGAATTTGTCCCTGGGTGAGACGGATCCCAGTTTGAATTC
>JAQPPZ010007984.1:0-14110 GCA_028583015.1 Wollemia nobilis | reverse complement strand
GAATCATTAGTTTGCTCTTGATATTCCTGGAAGATATATAAGGTTACATAAATTCCGTTGAGGCAGTTTGAACCAAGCTGGGTGGTTCATAAACTGAATAAAGAACCCTACGTACAACTCCTTTATGCTCTAACATAATGTTGTTAACATAGTTAATGTAATACAAAATATTCTAACATCCCCCCTTATTACATTAATGTTGACTACACATAGCATTGCGGAACAATTCAAATTTGACTCGAGCAAGCGCTTTGGTGAAGATGTCCGCTATTTGCTCATTTGTGGGAATGTAGTGGAGGCTGGATATGATGCTTTGGAACCTCATCTCGAATGAAATGACACCTAGTGTCAATGTGTTTGGTGCGATCATGAAAGATAGGATTCTTGACAAGATTCATAACACCTTGATTGTCGCAGAATAAATGTAAAGGAAGTTTCTTTGGAAGGCCCATATTTGTGAGGATGCGACGTAACCATATGATCTCGCAGACTGCTCCACTAGCTGCTCGATATTCTGCCTCAGTAGAAGAGATAGCAACAACATGTTGCTTCTTGCTATGCCAAGAGACAGGACCAGATCCAAGGTGAAAAATGTAACCTGCAGTTGATTTTCGGTCGTCTATGGATCCAGCATAATCAGAGTCCGTGTACCCTTGAAGATAGAACTTGTTGTTCTTTTTGTATTCCAGGCCGATATATGTTGTACCACGGACATAGTGAAGAACTCTCTTTCTTTGCTTTCCGGTGGCTAACTTTAGGATCTTGCATGAATCGTGAAAGATAACCCACAACAAAACTAAGATCTGGCCTGGTGTTTGTGAGATAGATGAGACTCCCAATCGGTGACGATAGAGAGTACTATCTATTTTAGGAGATTCATCGAATCGGGATAACTTAAGTCCTGCTTCCATTGGTGTGGCTTTGGGCTTGCGATCGAGTCATCCGATACTTATCAATCAGGGTCTTGGCATATTTCTTTTGAGTAACTTGTATGCAATGCTTGTATTGAGTTACTTCTAGACCAAGACAATAGTGGAGAAGTCCAAGATCTGTCATTTCAAAAGAGGTATTGAGATCTTTCTTTACTATTTTGATCATACTCTCTGAACTACTGTTATGATCAGATCGTCCACATATAGTACTAGAATTACTATGTTAGAACCATTGTTCTTGATATATAGATTAGGATCTGCAGGACTTCTTCTAAACCCATGTTGCACTAGGTGACTATCAATTTTGATATACCAAGCTCGAGGAGCTTGTTTAAGTCCATATAGAGATTTGATCAGCTTACAGACTTTATGTTCTTGCCCTTTAACTACAAAACCTTCAGGTTGAGTCATGTAGACTTCTTCTTGTAGGTCACCATTTAAGAAAGCACTCTTTACATCCATCTGATGTAGCTGCCAACCAAATTGAGCTGCCATTGCACACAGAACTCGAATAGTGGTCATTTTAGTAGTAGGAGCAAATGTCTCTTCATAGTCTATGCCTTCTCTTTGTGCATAGCCCTTTGCAACAAGTCGGGCTTTATGTTTATCTATTGCACCATTTGCCTTATATTTGATCTTGAATACCCATTTGCAACCAATGGGTTTCTTTCTGAAGGCAAATTCACTAACTTCCAAGTTTGATTTTTCATTAGAGATGTATGTTCTGCATCCATAGCAGTTTTCCATTGATCTTTACTGAGTGCATCCGAGACTGATGTGGGTTCTTTTTCATCTAGTATTGTCAGATAGACTTTTTCATCTCCCATATCTATATCCTCATCTTCTTCTACATTCACAGATAAATCATCAAAATGTTGACAAAGGTCATCAACATCTGTTGCTGATGTTGCATCATCTGCTCTTTTGTGTTGAGTCATATTGCGAGTAGAGGGTCGATCTAGAGTTAGATCTGGAAGTGATGTCAGTTTTGAATCTTGCAATGTACTAGTATACCATTTAGGAACCTTCTTCGAGGAGGTGCTGCTTCTTTCTTAGGTTCATCTTCCTTAAGGTATACAAATGTGTTATTTGATGTGAAAGTTTCATCAAATACTACATCTCTGCTGATATGTGTTTTCTTGGTTATAGGATCAATCAACCGATATCCTTTTGAATACTCATCATAACCAAGAAATATACATTTTTGAGTTTTCTCATCTAGTTTCCTTCTTTTATGTTTAGGAATATGCATGAAAGCTTGGCATCCAAAAACTTTTAGATGAGAAATTGAGGGTTTCTTACCACTCCAGGCTTCTTGTGGAGTTTTTCCTTGTAGAGCCCTTGTAGGTGCTCTATTTAGTAGGTAAGATGTTGTGTTTACTGCTTCTACCCAGTATTGTTTTTCTAAGTTTGCTCCTTTTAACATACACCGACTCATTTCTACTATGGAGCGATTTTTCCTTTCTGCAACTCCATTTTGCTGCGGTGTATATGCTTGTAGTGAGTTGTCTCTTGATCCCATGTTTTTCCAAAAATGCTAAAAATTCCTTGGAAGTGTATTCCCCCCCTCGATCTGAGCGGAGGTTTTTGATGGAACAACTTTGTTTCCTTCTCAACTTGTCTCTTGAGCTGACGAAAGTAGAGAAGAGCTTCTGACTTGAGTGCAAGGAAGGAGACCCATATTTTGTGGGAGTAGTCATCAAAAAATAGCTAAAAATACCTCTTTCCACCATGATTGGTTGGGAAAGGACCGCACAGATCTGCGTGGATTAACTCCAAGGGTTTCTTAGAGCGAGAAGAACTTGTCTCAAATGGAACTCGATGTTGTTTCCCTGCTAGACAATCTGAGCATACTGGGAGAACGGATGAAAGCTGAGGAAGCCCTTTGACCATGTCATATTTGCTTAATTCGAGTAAATACCCGAGGCGAGGTGCCCGTATCTTTTATGCCATAAGGAAGTAGCTTCTGTTGTAGTGGCAATGAGGGCGGTATGGGATGTAGAAAGCTGTATCCAAGATGAATAATCCATGTTTGTAGGAGCCAGTGGCAATGTTTTTACCTTGGTGACTGATGAAACATCTCTTTTTTCCTTTTTCAACTTGAAAAACAACATCCATATTTCTATCTAGCATCTGTGGAGCAGATAATAGATTGTTGGCAAGGCCGAGGAACATAGAGAACTTTCTCTATGTCACAGTCACCATCAGGGAGAGTTACCGTAACATCCCCTTCACCTTGTACTTGATAGACCTGATTGTCTGCAATAGTGACAGGTTTGCCTTCTCTTGCTTGAAAGGTTTGAAACCAGGACTTGTCCCCGAGTCATATGTTTGCTTGCTCCAGAATCAATATACCATACAACATCTGATTTGGAAGAGGAAGTATGGGTCATGAGCACCTTGTGTGCTCTTTCTGAGTCATTATCTGAAGATGAATCAGAATCATCTGAATGGGAATCTGCATAAGCAACATGACCCTTTTGTTGTTTGCGATGCTGGGGATATTTCTGCTTCCCCTGGCCTTTCTTCTTTTGTGAGGGATCATTCTGTTGTTTGTTTTTGAACCAACACCTGTTGGTATCATGATTGTTCATATCACAGATCTTGCAATATTTATCTCTCTGGAGATTGGGCTTTCCTTTGCCTTTGGAAGAAGACCCTCCCTTCTGCAAGCTTGTCCTTGCTTTTGACCCTTTTGATGGGTGGAAAGAAGCGTTGGCGAGGTTCCTCATCTTTTCTGTACTTGATTGGCTTCTTCAGTTTGAAGCAAATTAACCAATTCAACAAAAGTTAATGTTCTGCCAGAAACATTGAGTGAAGTGATAAAACTTTTGTAAGATGTTGGGAGTGCCCTCAAAATAACAGATGTCAAAAGAGCATCATCTATGGGTTTTCCCATAGTATTGAGTTTAGCTTTCAATTCTGCCACTTTGCAGAGAAAAAGTTCAACAGTTTCCCCTGAATTCATATTGAGATTGTGAAGCTGGGTTTGTAGGTGAAGGATAGTGGAATTATTCTTTCCTTCATACACAGTAATCAATGCTGCCCAAGCATCTTTATTGGTCGTGGCATCACAAATATGAGGTTGGACCTCATCTGTTATGGCAAGTAACAAAAACATAAGGCCTTTCCTGTCCTTATCATCAAATGTATCTTGATCTGTCCCTGCTGTGGTGGGACGTGAGGTAGTGCCACTTACTACATCCCATAATTTTTCTACTTGAAGAATGGCTTTCATTTTATGCTTCCATGGCACAAAATTGGTGCCTTTGAGCAATTGGGCATCTGAAAGATACTTGTGCACTGTAGCCATTGTTTAGGGTTCCTTATAGCGCCAAATGGTCCCCTTTTCGATATACCGTTGCCAGGCCAGTTATACCTGAACTGAATCAAAACAATACCCGCCCTTACGTGAGGGAGACTATAGGTATTATTAAGATCAGAACGGTACGTGGAACATAGGCAGTACTAAAAAGGATTGCTTTGTTGATGGCACCTACCTTAGAAAGTCATGAATCCGCATGCGTGGGGCGTAACTTCCCCTAAACACTTTGGAGTCCAGGACTTTCGTCAGGATTTACGCCTAAACACAATAGCAATGGGGGTAAAAAATTCACTCAAAGAGATGTTAATGACACCTGCCTGAGAATCTTCGGAAGAAGAATAATCAGTTGGAGGTAATTAAGTCAAAAAACAAAACTAGGAGAAAATTAGTGTTGGTGAGAGAACATCAAGTAGATGATCTATGAAGATCCCTGTGCAAAGAGATAAATGCTTTGGAGAACCTGTGCAACATGTGCTGAGAGAAGTAGTGGATGCTTTGATGTAGATGATTTTTAATTGCAGAAAAAAAATGCAATAATCAAACAAGCATGCTCACAAAGTGCTTCTCACATAGGTGTCGGGTTCAACCGAAAATGCACCCAAATTGTCAAAAGAAGGTGTCGAGTAAAATCGAAAATGCACCTTTGAGTTGATCTCTATGTTTTTTTTTGAGTTTTAAAATTTTAAATTAGGGAAACTAGAAACGAATCAATCATTAGTTTGCTCGATATTCCCGGGGAAGATATATAAGGTTACATAAACTTCGGTGGGGGGTTTGAACCAAGCTGGGTGGTTCATAAACTGAATAAAGAAAACTACGTACCACTCCTATAATGCTGTTAACATAGTTAATGTAATACAAAATATTCTAACATGATCTTCTCTAGTTACCACATTATTTCCTAGGAATTTTGGAAGGTATTTTTGAGCTTTACTGGGTAAGGCATTTAAATTCGTAGGTAAAACAAAAGGCCTATATCTATTAGTTCTCTACAAATGAACATTAGCCTGATTTTGATTTTGCTGATTTACCTGGACCATTGTTACTATAGGATTTAAATTTACAGTAGCAACGCCTATAGGAATATGGGTTTGAGTGGCCTGAGTATAATCTGAAGGGTTATTTACCTCTGTATTATAATAAACAGGACTATGGGACTAAGATGACTCTAATGTGTTTTCTACAGTAATATTTAAAAATTCATCTACAGTAATATCAGTGGTAGTAGTAGTTTGAATTATATTTTTCTTTACGTACTTTTTACTACTAGAATATGATTTATTCTCATAAACAGTACTCTTAAGAAGTGAGATTTTTTGATTATGGGTAAATACCTCTGGGTTCTTGAATTCTGAGAAGAACTCCTTACCACTTCTCCTAGTGTGCACCAGCATGTTTTGTTCCTTCTTTCTTGATTTTTTAGTTTCTAGGTTTGTCCAAACAGAGTCGCCAACACGTTGGCGTAGAAAAATATATTGTGTAATCAAGATTGCTTGATTCTTTTAAATCTTGGCCTCACAAGGGATAGCTCTTTGAAGGAAAATAAAAAAATCAATAAACGTAAAAACACTTCAAAATTCAATTGAAAACTATGGGTAAAATAAAATAAAGAATGTAAAAATTCATAAAAACCAAGATGCAGGTTCTCTATTCTAACTTGGCCACTCACTGATTAATAAATGTCATGAAATATAAACTTAGAACGTTAAAATTCTCCTTGAAAACAACACACAAAAAAAATTGGTTTTAGTTTAACAGGTTAAAACATAGAAGATGTCACTAGGAAACAAACTAAAAAGATATGTATTTAACATATAAGTTCATTCCTTGAAAACGGTGCCAAAAAATTGTTGGCATCAGTTTGACGGGTTAAAGCACAGAAGATGTTGTTGGGAAATAAACTAAAAAGATATGTATTTAAAATATATGTCCATTCCATGGCAATGGCACCAAAAAATTGTTAGCACCATTTCTTGCATCCATAGGATTTGATTTTCACACTACAAGAAATCGTTTGAAACCAACAAGCTATTACAGGCTTTGGTCAACCTGCCTCTTTATTCTGATTAACAAAATATTGCTAATAGAAATGTACATAATGGGTACGGAAACTCCAGTGGTAAACCTATGGTTTTACAAGTGTTACACACTCTATATTTAGTTATATATTAACTATATAAATTTGACCAAGCAAATACAACTTAATTTTTATGTCTTATGAAGACTGGTGCCTATCCAATTGGGTTGTTATAGAAATTCAACAACATTTATTACATGAATAGAAAGAATGGGAAAAAGAATAATCAATGCCATTAAACTCATTCAAATATCGTAATTAGTCTAAGGGTTAATTGACAAAAGAAATGCTCATAACATGTTCGAATATTGTAACCTATTATGAGGAAACACACAGAACTATAGACAAGAAATAATAAAACTAAAATCCATAATTGTATTATTTTCTTCAATAAAGATTACATGCAAAGTTGGCAGAATGCCATTGAACTCTATTTTCACAACTTAATAAAATGAGAAAGCCTTGTTTAAATGATGTAACAAGACTTCATCAATTTTCCTTCTAAAATGTTAGCAAGGAGAATCTCTGGACTTCAGGCTTAGAAAAATTGGAAATATTCTCAGCTCTCCGAGTGTAGCAATATTAAAACCTACACAGCAAATGAAAGAACAAGGGATGATAGAGAAAAATAGATATAAGGGGGATACAACAACACAACTCAAATTGGTACTGAAGTACACCTCTTAGCAAAAATTGCTATCTCTAATCCTTGATGTAGATTTTGGCCCAGAATGCTTCCTTTTATAGCCTCTAGTTGTTGAATCTATTATTTTTGGCCTAGTCCTAGCCTTACACTTGTCATTGTCTAATTTTACCCTCAAAAATGCTATAGTTGGCTCTCATTATTTCTTTTATTTATACTGTACACTTTTCCTTAATCCTTTTTATTTTAACCGATGATATCAGTGCCCTGGGGGTTTCCATATTTTGTTCTTCCCTCTTCAATTTCCTCCTGTCCTTTTGATTGGCTCTCTATTTTGGATGTTTCTTCCTCCTGAATGCTTATTTCTTTGTCTCTAGGGGTGAGCTCATTTCCAATTGTAGGTTGCATATTTAAATATATTTTCCCTTTTTGCTTTGTTACAACCATCTGATCTTCTTTTCAATTATCTTCCAAGATTCAATGTTGAAAGTTACAGCAAATCTTAACATGTTCATTTTCAGCAAAATTTTATTTTTCTGTATGCTAATGTAGTTTTTATTTTTTTCATACTAGGTGATCAGTATCTCCATAGTATTTACTAAGAAAGTAGTTTGTCTGGTCATTTCAGGCTCGTCATTAGGCTCACAATCAAAGTCATCTATTTTTTCTTTGAGGAGATCTTCCACACTGGCAGCTTCTAAGAATTCCTCCAATGATAACCCTATATCTGCTAATTTCTTTGTTATATCATCCAATAGACTAAACATTTCTGCAAAATTATTGTGCCATATCCCCATGCATTTGATGCGAACATAGTTGTTTTTATGAATTCAATGTTACATTTGACCTTAGTCCCATCATTTAATAGTACCTCATAGTTCTGCATCTCTTCAAAATATTATAACATTAAATTAAGAGTAGGGCGAATGATCTCGAGGTCTTCTTCCTTTTGGCATATCAAGCTTTCCATTTATTGAGTGGTAACTCAAATTACCTTAATCTATATGAACATCTCAGTGATTCCATTGATCTTATATCGAATTTTAAGAGACATCTCCCTTTTTACAGTATTTAAATAGTAAGTATAATTGAGGATTTTCACCTCCTATGGGGGCTAAGTTACTGGGGTGTTCTTTTGTGCCAACTCTTATCTCATTTCATTTATCAAAGTTTGCATCTCTGCATTTTCTTTATCACTTGTCTCCAGTTGGCTTCTCAATTCTATGTTGCTCTGATGTAGTTGGTCCAAAGTTTGTTCTTGTATTACTTTGGCTACCCTGACCATATCACCTTATTTTCCATGAACTGAAGGTCCTCTAGTTCTCTCATTTACCTTAAGAACAACATGTGCACTTCTACCATATCTGATTTGGGAGTTTTTATTTCCACCCTGGCTACAGAATCATCTCCCTTGCCTCCCATTCCTATTACCATTTGTAGATCATGCTTCTAGGAATCACTAAAAATTGTTTGTTCTTTATATCTTTCCAACACAACATTTGTGGAGGCAGTGATAGCTTAGGTCTCTTTATTTCTGGAGCAGATACAACTATTTGCTTCTTGACCTCAAGATCTCTGAAGATGTCTCCAAATCCCCCTGATCTTCAATTCATCTGTATTACTGATGGAATTTTTATTTCATGATATTTTATTTTCAAAGAGTTGGGAATAACTCTCGGGGCTAACTTCATCACACTAGTTACTATCAATAGTTGGCTAGATATGGGAACTATAGCTTGCTGGGAAGAAGTCAGCTCCTAAATCGGTGCAATAACTATCTCCTTTCCTTTCACTGCACTCAATCTTTTAGAGACTTTTTGGGAAGTTCTAGGTGTTGTCTCTAGTCTGAGGGGTATTATCATCATGGGCTTTGACTTGCTATTCTATAATATCTACAGGGCTCATAGTAACTTCCATATAATCAATTCCATGATCTTCTATTAATTCTAATAAGGGGTCTTCTCTGATTTCCTGGGTGGCTTCTAGTAAGAGGTGGGCAGCAGATTCTACTGAAACCCCTTTGAGTAAAACCAATTATGATGGGTACTCATAGGCTTTATGTATTTACGAATTGCCTCATTTTTCAAAGGGGTACTTATCCCAATCATCTTCAAATATTTCCCCTTTTCTATAGCATCTAATAACTCTTCTTCGTAAGAATATCTCCTGTGCTCAACCTAGGCGTATTCATGATTTTTCATTGACCTCTGGTACTTCTTGTCTAGATCATAAGGTCTTCAAAATCCATGAGATCCAAATCATACATTCCCTTGAGTAAGGCTGGATATCTTATGAACATGTAACTTCTAAATCTGCAAGGGATACTGAGCTAGGGAACTCTATCATGCTTCTTCACCAATCTTATTTTAGCCTCTTCGGCCACCTATCTGTACGGTTCTAGGGTAGCGAGAGATAAGGGACAATACATTAGCAACATTTTTTGGGTAATCTTAGCTCCATAGAGCCGAATGTATGTGAACCCCTCGGAGAAAAAATAATATCCTATATCCTTTTATTTTATGAAGGCTCTTACCCCAAGCCCCAGTCCATCTATTACTCCTAGGAAAACCCTTATGCTACAGTCTCCTAGCTTTGTGAAATAGATCTGCTAGCAACCAAGGGGCTTTGTCATCATTTTCCATCATATGAGCAAAACTTAAAACACAAGTATTTTCCATCTTGTACTATTGTGCGAGAGTGAGCTTTTTACTAGGCCCACATTTTTGGGTGAAATCATACATTGTACTCTTAGGCACAGCTGGTCTGGGAAGCTCAGCATAAGGCAATTGGCCTATGATGAACTTCACTACTTCCTCTATGTCTTTGGGCATGAAATCATTTCCCCAAGCCTCCATCTTACTCTTGGTAACTGTTTTAGCTTACTGAAATGAAGTTCTCAAATCTCTTCTGACTTTCTACTTTTTTGAACCAGTCCTTCACTCAAGATTACCAGGGTGGTAAGGTTGTTCGATATGGTGATTTTAAATACTTGATGGCGATGTGGGTTCACTATGCTCGCATAACTTGTCATTAATATTGTGTCACCAACTGCCTTTTCAAATTTTCCAATAGAGTTCTATCGAAGCGTTACTTTCTAATGTAGGATAGTTAATGGTAGGTGGCTTTCCTCGTCCTACACATCTGCAGGGACTTTGATTTATGTACTTGCAATCATTCATAACTTCCCTATTGGTTACCAAACTGGACATCCTTTTGACATGGAAATACAAATGTGGTGATGGTGGCTTTTCATGAGAAAGGGTTTTGCCTTCTTGGTCTTGGAAGAGATTCAGCTTCGAAAATAGTTACATCGTTAACCTAATAGTGATCATTTTGGGGATCTATCATTGGATTTGGTTATTGAAGTGTGTGCCCATTGGATATATCAACTCATGCTAACCATTGGATGGGATTCACTTCACATACCTATGTTCGACACCTTTGGACTTGCAAGAATGTTAGCTTTATAATATGGAAGGTATATATCAATGGTGGTCACGCATAGTATAGGAGATATTTTAACCTTTAATTGGTTAGTCGATTCATACCTTTATTTTACTAAGGATATTAACCTTTGTCTCACAATTTAATTAGAGCTTTATCCTACGTTTGATATTCACTTATTAGAGAGTAATCAAAATTACTAACCTTTGGTTGATGGATGATCTTTAATGACCAGATTACCTTGCTAATGATTTACTGTTAAATCAACCATGTGGTCCTATGCGTTCGTCTGATCATTCAAAATTGTGCTACCATTTATCAAAGAGAGCGGATCTGGTCAAAATTCACCGTCGTCATTGGATCTAGTGGATCTATGCTCTTTTTATTTGATTTTATTTCCATTTGATGGTCATAAGTAATTATAACCGTTGGATTTACTCGGGGATAAGCGTGGCCATCCGATCTTGGTCAAACCCTTCTTAATCGATGACTATTTGGACATTGTTCACCTTTTAAATCTAATCACTACCGTTGGATCCTAGTAAGAAAAGCATGGCCATTCGTTTAAGACATGATCATACCCTTCTTAATGGATGATTACTCTGATAAAATGCTACCATCGGATCTTTACTTGAAATGAGCATGGCCATTGTATCACCCTATGTTGTGCGCTCTTATATTTTATGGGACTCTGATTAGATCATGGTCGTTAGATTTTGATAGGCCAAGCACTGCTGTTAGATGGGACATAGTCGTATTCTTTTTAATGGGTGTTGGCTCTTAATAAAGCGCTACCATTAGATATTTCTTGATTGTGTGCAACCATCGGATCCCATTGTCTTTATTGACCTTGTGAACCTTTAATGATTTCATGAAATCGTAGTTGTTGGATCCGGGCAGGATCAAGCACATCCATTGATTTCATTAGCTTTGATTTATCCTTTGAATGAAGCACCACCAGTGGATCTTTCTATATTTCATGTGACTGTCGATCTTCATTGATTATTTTTTAAAGGAGCCCTCTTTTAATATTTGAGCAACTTTCTTGGTGTCCGTTGGATCAACCAGGCTCAAGCGCAACCGTAAGATCTGTTTGAACATAGGGTGTTTGTCTTTGAGTGAAAATTGTTTTAATGGTCGATTATCTTGAGACGTACGTTGCCATTGGATTATCTTTAGTGATGGTGCATCTATTGATATTCGTTGATCCTACATATGCTTTTATCATGAGCACGAGTAATAAATTTAAACTAACCTTGGTGATTCGGGGTAAAAGTGTATCCATCGAATTAACTCTCCATCAAGTGCAACCGTGGATCTTCTGTAACCTACAAGTTAGGTAATCAAAAAGTCCATGCTACTGATTTTTATTAACCTTGATTAAGTGAAAAAGTAGGATGATTAGTAACATGTTAGACCCTCACTAAATATGATTAAATTTGACTAATCAGGTGTTGTCTTAGTCTCATAGATAGATTAACCTTTGTTTACTTGAAATAAATGTTGTCGTTGGATTATCTCAGGTCAAAGCTCATCCATTGATCTCCTTCGGACTTGTGCAGATTTTTAAAAAAAGGTTGGGCTATTTTTGGTAATTTGTGGTAAATGCGCATCCATCATATTAGATATGATTTGTACACAACCATTGGATTCAATTGAAGGTACTCTTCACTTTAACAGATAGAGTGCATATTTGGAATTGTTATCTTTGGAAAAAGTGCATCCATCGAATTTTTCCTTGGTAAAGCACAACCGTGGATCTTTTGTGACCATTATACTTAGGCTTTCGAAATTTAGACCATGGTGTTTTATTAAGTCAACCTCATCCATCCAATTTCTCTTCGATGAAGCGCTGCCCTTAGATCTCCTGCAATCTGCAAGCTTGATAACCGAAAGGGGTGCATCATTTTATTTTGATAATCCTTGATTAAGCCGAAAGGGGGTAATTAGTAACATATTAAAGCCCTTGCTAATGCATGATTAATTCTAGATTTACCTTCATGTTGCCCAATACTCTTACCATTCATTCCATTATTTGGATTTTGACTTGAGCGCTATCGTCAGATTAATTCTTGGCGAAGCGTAATTATGGATCCTCCACAACCTATTAAATTTATAAATGAAAATAAATCTTGCATTAGTAGGAAAGGGGAGGAATTACGGATTCATTAGACCCTTGCTAATCTAGCTTAGTGATTTTAATCAACATTCAACCCATTTAATGATACTAGATGAGTTTCAAATGAGTGGGACCACTCGATTCGATCACAATTAAGCACAGCCTTTAGATTTCTTAAAATAACTCGATACTTAATTCAAGCGACTACATATCCTTAAGGCTTTAATTAAGACCTTCATTCAAAACTTAGGTTTTTAGACTTTAGACCATGGTGTTCTCTCATTAGACCTTGAATTATCTTTTTTTAATACTTTAGGACTTAGGGGTTTATTCATTAGGCTTAGGTCCAATTATTATGATTAATATATTTGAAAAGAAGGCTTCACATTAAATTCATGGATTATAAACCTAACCATCAAAAACCTAGTTATTTTAGAGATTTGACCTTTACAAGGGGTGTTTATAGGATAAAACAATGGTCTTCAAATCAAATTGAATATGGCTAAGGTTAATGTAAAATTTCAAACATATGGAAGTCAAATTCTCAGATGAAAATACAACAGAGGCTAGAAACTTTTGTTAATTTTATTGAAACCAATTAATTAAAATAGGGGGTTTTAGATGTTGAGTCAATTTTGGCTCCAACATGACCCATTCTCAAGCTAGTGAGGAGTGGGGATTAAATGAATATCATCTATTAGATTTATGGTTTCTACTGACTCAGGGTCAAGACCAACGTGATAGACATCCTATGCATAGCCTGATGCAAAATAAAATAGTTGTAGCATCTCTTCGTTAGGGAAGAAATCCTCAGGCTCTAGGGGTGAGTCAACATGATCCTAATTGATAGCATCTAAGTTAAGACACAACAATTTTGTAGGATCTACTGGGTTATGAAGTGGAGTGGTCAAATCAATAGAGATCATGTTGATGGATGGAATGAAATCTCTAGGACCACATAGGTGAAACTCTATATCTTGGGTGCACCCTCCATACTCGCGATGAGGCTCTGGGGGTATAGGGATCTTAGGATCCAGTCTATGGATAGACGATATGATGGGATCGTTAGGCAACAACTGCTCTCTAAATGTTAGGGGATTTGGGTTGACCATGTGATGGTTGACATCAAGGTTTACTGGTCTCCCTAGGAAGCAAATATTAGGATCAACAACATGGATTGTTGCTTCTCTCTCCACAAGTAGATCGACTGGCCGCAAGTGTCGAGGTCCAAGATAAGCCATCTCGATCTCATCCTCAAAGTCATCATTACTTATCTAGAAGCCATTGGCATTAGTTTCTGGCCCTAGGATGCGATGGTGGCTTGCTTGCTAATGCCCAGATAGGCCATCTCAGTCTCGTCTTCATAGTCATCATCACTTATGAAGAACCCATTGGTGTTTATCTCTGGCCTAATTATATGGCTTGTATGTCTAGGTCATAGGTAGGCCATCTCTATTGAGTCTTCATCCTTGCTTGGCACATAATCGTAGACCAAGCCAGTTCCATATTCATCCTTTCTTGGAACATAATCATACTCCTCTTGCTATCCATGCATTGGCTCTTCCTCCCA
>JAQPPZ010007983.1:0-16578 GCA_028583015.1 Wollemia nobilis | reverse complement strand
GGAGTTCACGTTACACAAGCAACATCTAATAGATTATACATGATATTTATCATTTGAAAAGTCATAAGTCCAACTTTTATTGCTACATTGCCAAAACTAAGGATCTAAAGAAGGTATACACAATTTGAAGAATTCCCTCCAAATACCTTTCTTCCCTTTTTCCTACCTAAAACAGTATAAATTCAAATTTGAATTTTGGGGGTAACTGTCAAGGTCATAACTGCACTCGTTATCTGATTAGCTATTAGGTATGTTTTAAAAAATGACATCAAACGAGCTAAGTGGGATGAGCCTCACATCTAGCCAAAAATCCTCAAATATGACCTCTAAGACCTTAACAAATCTCTTGCAAGTTAAACTAGTTTTACAGATTAACTAATTCTAATTTTGGGTGATGCAAGTGTTAGTATTACAATGCCAAAACGAGAGGGTGAATCGGTGTAGTTCTTTAAACTTAAATTCCATGACTCTTAAAAACTGAAATAATGAAACCTTAGAAGCAGATAAACAAGTATCACAGAGAACATCAAACAACATAAGATTTAACGAGGTTCATCAATTTGTAGCTACTCCTAAGGAATATTTGTGGACTACAAATCTAGCCTTTGCAAAGCACCAAATTTAAAATAATTTACAGCACCTTTGGAAGGAAACTTCCTTGTATTTATACACTGTGAGAAAGGAGCACCAACCACGATTTACCGGCACACCAATTGGAAGGAGCACCAACCCATTGTTATCTACACCATAATTAGAAACAACCCTAATTTACCGGCACCTACTGAAGGGCATAACCCACGATTCAAGCTACAACACTGGACTTCAATTTTGGATATAAGTTT
Source organism: Wollemia nobilis (assembly GCA_028583015.1). NCBI lineage: Eukaryota > Viridiplantae > Streptophyta > Pinopsida > Araucariales > Araucariaceae > Wollemia > Wollemia nobilis. The sequence continues at coordinate 15,736 of JAQPPZ010007983.1, read as the reverse complement.
AACAAAAAAAAATAGCAGCACACCCAGGGCCTTGATTGTTCTATTGCTTACCACGTCTCTCTCCCTCTATTTCTGAACAGAGACACATCTTCTATGATATACAGCCGCCTTGCCTTCTTTGATCGCTTCTTTCGCACCCTCTGTTGCACTATTTTTGTACCATCTATGCCCTTACATTTCCCGCTTTGAATTCGTCTTTGCCCTTTGCACTCTCAATGCAACCACGCTCTCTACACAATCGATTACACCCGATCGAATTTCAACCTTTTAGCTCTCCTGCTTTTGCTCTATACGCACACTCCACATCTCGCTTGCCGAACAATTAACATGACTCTTACGCTCACTTTGTGCACTTCACCATCATCTCTAGCCGCTTATGCACTTTTTCGCTCTTACAACCACATTTCTACTTTATTGCGCGTTGTCGACGCATTCGCTACACAACAATTCTCCAAACAACCTTCCTTTTATAACAATATTTCATGATGGCCCTAATCTTAGTCGGCTTGCATAACAAATGCGAACTACAATCTTAGTCGGTTGTCATATCGATTAGTAGCTTCAACAAGAGATGTCAGACAATTTCATAATAATATTTCATTGGATAATAGTCCTGTAGTCAACTGCCTGACTTTTGTTCACTCTTCATATTTTGTTGCATGAATTCGCTATCTACCCACCGTAAATGTTGTAGAGATTCGGTCCCTTTGTCATACTTCTCATTTTAGTTGGGTTCTTCTTCCTTGTCTTGCACACCTCCCAATTGTCTTGAAATCATGACATTCTGCCTCTAAAGCTTCTTTTGTTGTTGTTGCCATGAAAAGCAAGTATTACAGCGATGCTCGTGACACTTTTTCTTTTCTTTCTCTTTCTACTTGCATTGGACAGTAAAATGCTACATGTCACAAATATCACGACACTTTTTCTCCCTTGATCTTTCTCTTCAATTTATTTCGTAAAATTACACTTCATGATATTACTGAAAGTTTAAACTTTTGTGCGCTTTTTCTATTCTTTTGTGTGAATATCGTGACACTTGCCTTCCAAGAGACTTAAACACTTCTACCTCACCTTAGTCTTCAACTTAGCTTTTGTCTGAGAAATCATGACACTTATGCTTCCGTGCCAGCTTCTTTTCTTTTGTCGTGAAATCGTAGCGGTTATTAGTTTAGTAGCTTTTGCCTCTCTTTCTTTGTCATGAAATGCGACATGTGTGGTAACCGCGACACTTTTCAAACTTGCTTTCTCTCTCTATTTTAGTCATGAAAATGTGGCATGTCACGAAATCGTGACACTTTTCCCAACCCAATTTCTCTCCTATTTTAGTTGCGAAAATGTGACATGTCTGTAGAAGTATTGACTTTTCTTTTCCAACTTTCTTTCTCTCTCCTATTTTAGTCGTGAAAATGTGACATGTCACAAAATCATGACACTTTTCTTACTTGTTTTCTTTCTTCGAACTTGTTACAAAATCATGACACTTCTTCTTGCTTTCTCTTTTTCTTCCAACATGTCATAGAAATAAATGTGAGTTTTTCCCTTGTATTTTTTCTCTTCCAACATGTCTGTAAAAATAAATGTGATTTTAAATCTTTCTCTTTCTCTTCAACATGTCCAAAATTACGAGACAGGTTTTCCACTTACCTTTTATCTTCCAACATGTCATGAAATGAATATTATTTTATTGCTTTCCTCTCTTTTCTGACATGTCACGAAATACGCGGCAGTTTTCCTCTTTACCTTTTCTCTTCCCAAGCATGTCACGAGAAATCACGATAATTTTTCCTCTTGCCTTTTTCTCTTCCCATATGTCCTTGAAATCACTTAGCAGTTTTCCTCTGCCTTTTCTCTTCCCGGCATGTAGTGAAATCCATGATTTTTCCTGTGGTTTTCTCTGCCCAACATGTCGTGAAATCATGACGGTTTTCACCTTTTCTTCTCTTCCAACACGATAGCCATTGAGAAATCATGGCGGTTTTCTTTCTGTATTGTATTTGTCGTGATATCCACGACACTTTTCTTCTGTCTTTTTATTTGATAATATTTTGCATATGGGCCACTTGGTCTTCTTGGAAAATAATTATACGATAACCTTTGTCACATCCTTTGCATCCAACCGATCTGTCGGATTATGGTGACAATAGCAATGCTTTTGCTGCACCTTGCTCAGCAATCTCCCCCTTTGGAATTGTTGGCTTGCTTGTGCAGAAATTTTTGTAACTCTTCTCACCCTTTTACAATACCAAAGTGCTTTGTAGACTCCCCTGAGTCCATGCACAACATTCTTAGGAAAAAATTTTACACTTAGTAAAGATTACAAACATGAAAAAAAAGATAATCAAATACTTAAATGTTCCCCACAGAGAATGATCCTATGGCTAGTCATCATAGGGCGTGACCTCAATTTATTATGAGTACTCATCTTCCTTGGGCAATGGTTTTGTGAAGATATACGCTGCTTGCTCGTAGTCGGAACAAAATCAAATTAACCTCACCAACTACAACTTTCTCCTTCAGAAAGTGATCTTGAACAACAATATGTTTTGTGCGTGAATGCATAGCAGTTAGAATGTGCTTGGTGTTATCACATATTGGTGATATTAGCTCTGCTTGAATTAATACCAAGATCTTTGCAAGGTTTTTTTCATCTATAATACCTACGTACAACATGTTATCACTATAATATATTACGCCTCTATTGTCGATAAGGAAAGCCGCTCTTGTTTCTTACGTAGCAATGGAGCAACACAATGCTCCAGATAAGTCACACCTCCTTTGCAGTACACTCTTTCTATCATCGGCACATCTACAATACGAGATGCGAATATAAAATAAAGGGTGAAGTGTTATTTCGGATACCATAATTCATACTCCCATAGTACCCTTGATGTACCAAAGAATCCTCTTCAACTTCTTGTCACTGAGTCTCCTTGGGGATTAACTTTGAAATCGTGCTACCATGCATACTATGCTCAAGATTTTCATTTCAAGCCATATATCTTCAACTTACAAACCAATTTAGGATCATCACCAAGTGAAGCTTTCCTCCCAGCTACTCAATATAAATCTCTTCTTCAAGCTTCCATTCAAAAATGCTGATTTTCCATCTGTCAAAAAATTGTCAAGTAGCCTCACACTTGGCCTGCTTTGTCCAACTGCTTATCTGTTTCTGCAATTTACCTAACCTAAATACTGGGCATCCAAAACTATACCACAGCACCAGCCAAATCCCTTTTTACATTTCAACTTGTTCTATATTTCACTTAGATTACCATTGTAATGGTCACCCTTCACTGCTTCTTGAATCAGGAGACAATATTTTATCAAACACTTCATGGCCAACTATAGTACTGCCTACTCAAACTCATGCTTTTGAACCTCATTAATTGCTGATTTATAGCTCAGTGCTCTGCAGTCGAGCTAAACGCGAATCAATAATCAGACTTCAATACTTTTCACCACGGTGTCATAATAGAATCTAACAATCTTCATGTCGATGTATAGTTCAAATACACTACTTTTATCAAAACACATATATATGCAGCTAAGAGGCAGCATTATTTCACTAACCAAATTATCTATTTGTTATGATCACCTTTTGTGAGTGGCAGTGAACCATCACAGTATGACATGCTAATGCTACCACAATGACGAAACAACTCAATCTAATCACTACCCTTCACAACACTTCCACACAAACTGACTACATGAATTGAAAACACTGCTGACAACTGTGTAATAACTTCCACCGACTACTTGCCTTTCATCCTGAGGTAATCAAACAAATACATAGAGACATTAAAATGAAACTTCAAGATTTCTCCCCTGAGGATGTACTATGCAGGTTGCTTAGTGCAATGGCGAAGTAGTCTCCTTCGATCCCAAAGAAACACAATTTCCCTAATTTCTGTCTTTCTCCAAACTTTCTTAGAACTTTCAAAGCTTGATTTTCAACTACATCCCTGTTTTGCCACCTTTTTGTGAACTCGAACATTTCTCTTGTGTGGTTGTCTCTTGTGCATCCTTCATGATTGATTATTTTCCTTTATTTTGCCTTATTTATGATTTGTTCACTGTGCATTGAGTTCTTTGCATCTAATAAATCTACTATTTTATAGATTATAGATATAAAAGTGCTTGGACAAACCTTGCTATGTGCCCATGAGTCACTACATTGAAAACATTGTGCATAGTGTTGCTTAAATGCGAGATGTATTTCTACTGAGGCATAACTCTTTGATTTATTATTCAATCCACAATAAGTTGCCTTGTGACCATACTAGTTCTACATCTGTGAAACAACCAGCCATTAAAAGTATTATTATGAATAAGTGAGAGTGATAGAACCTCTTTTGTTATGTGGTTGCTTTTCTATAGATCTCTTTTGATATTTTCTTCCTTTTGAGACTTGAGCTGTCTTTCTTGCTTAGAATCCTTCAACGGTGAACTTCTTCTTCTGCAGCAGAGTTGGAAAGATGAAGGTTTTCGACTTCATATCCAAGACCACGGCTTGTCGTAGACTTCTTTGTTGGCTTATCATTTTATCTAGCAACTTTGTGCTCTTCTTGAATTTGAGATTTGGTAACTCTTCTAGATTCTTTCTTCAATAAAACAATATCTTCCTCTTGTTTGCAGCAATAATCTCTTTCTCATTGATATGTGACCTAAGAGTTTCTTCAATCCTTTTGAATTCTTCTACCTGTACTTTCAAACTGGTTATTATTTCATTTGCATCCTCAAGATTTCTTGAGATTTCCTTATTCATTTTTATTTCTATCTTCAATTCATCCAGAGCTACAATTAGTTAATAATAAATTTATTTTCAATATTTCTTCTTCATCACATTCACATTCTTTTTGCTTCTTCTTGATGTCATTGAAAAGACCACCTATTTCTTTTTTAGAATCATCCTCTAGGACTTCATTAACTCTCAACATATATACCTCTATGTTCTCATCGTTATTCAACTTTAAAGCAGTAAGTCTTGATGTGTTTGTAACTTGGACTCCTTGATCTCATCATCTCCTTTATGAATATGGGTTAGTCCCATATTTATTTTGTTGTTTTACAACTCATGATCTTTACCAGTTCTTGTCTACTAATCCACTTTTTCGATAGCATTCTTTACTTTTGAGTCATTCTCAAACAAATTGTCATCAGTAGCATCGATTGGAGGTGATGATGTGTATATTCACTTGTCTACTAAATCCTGAAATGCTGTATCCCAAAGCACAAAGATATGTCTGCATCTTGATTTTCCAGGACCATGTAATTAGTTTCATAAAAAAACTCCTTTGTTTTGATAGAAGTCTTCAACCTTTATGGTTCAGAATTTTCTCTTCCCTGAGACGAGCGGCGAGATACCCTTTTGGAGGAGGATCTATTCTTCTTACCCATTGTATACTAATCCAAGATCAACTTTGTTGATTTAACCTAAGAAGGAACTTAGATTACGTGCCAATTGTTAGTCTTCTGATAGCACTAAGAAGGGGGTGAATCAGTGTAGTTCTTTAAACTTAAATTCATAGCTCTTAAAACTAAAATAATGAAACCTTAAAACTAGATAAAGCAAGTATCACACAACACAAGATTTAATGAGGTTCACCAATTTGGCTACTCCTCAAGAATGACTACTTAGACTACCATCCAAATCTAGCCTTTGCAAAGCACCAACTTTATAATAAATTTGCAGGCACCCATTTGGAAGCACCAACCCCTTATTTATTTGCACCAACGGAGAAAGCACCAGCAGTTACAGCCTGTGGAAGGAGCACCAACCCATTGTTACTGCACCATGAAAAGGCACAACCTTGATTTATCGAGGCACCTACTAGAAGAGCACAACCCCTAATGCCAAGTACACCAGCTTTTGGACTTCAATTTTGAATCTAGAAGTTTAACAAAAAAATACTGTCGCTTTTACAAGACCGACTGGCCAGTCTAACCCCAACACCCAATCTCTCTCATTATTCACCAAACAGACACATCACTGCGATCTATAGCCGCACTTCACCTTCTTTGGGTCACTTCTCTACACCCCTCATACGCTATCTTAATTACCTCTATGTCTTTAATTACACTGTTACATCTTCTGCCACACTCTGCGCCTTCTGCTTTCTCTGTAAAATCTGACAGCCATAGTCGAATTTCAACCTTTTCGCTCTCTGTGCACTTTGCTCTATCTATGCACTTTGCTCTATATACGCACTCACTGAACACCTGGTTCATTGTACATTCTTCACTCACTTTGTGCACTTCCCATCATCTCACTTTATACACTTTCTATCTTCGGCCATTTTACGCTGTTACCTTCAAGCATTAACTACACAACAATTATCAAATAGACATCCTTTTATGCTGTGTTCATGATGAAAACCTAATATTAGTTAGCTTACATAAAATATAAACGCAATATGAATCGGTTGTCATCGGTCTTAATCGGCTTCAGCTCCCAGAAGATGTTTGGTAATTCCACCGCTCGGGAATTTCATTGGATGGCTGTCCACAGCCGTCACACTAACTTTTGTTCACCTTCATATTTTAGCTTCATGATTCACTCTTGTCTTCCTTTAATAAATCTTTGTAGAGATGTGGTCCTTGTCATACTTCATTTAGTTGGTTTCTTCTTCTTGTCTTGCGCGCACTCGCGACTGTCCACAAAATCATGACATTCTTGCCTCTGAAGCTTCTTTTGTTCTTTAGATGTCACTTGAAAACATGTAAAGCGATATCCGACTACTTTTATTTCTGCTAACATGAGACCATGAAAATGCTACATGTGCGATATCGTGACACTTTTCTCCTTGCTCTTTTCTCTTAGCTTTGGCCTACGAAAATCTGAAGCATGTCGCGATATCGTGACACTTTCGCCTTTTGTCCTTTCTCTATTCTTTTGTCATGATATCGTGACATACATCTAAGGGCTTTGACTTTAACACCTCGACAATATCATGACACTTCTACCTTCGTAGTATTCAACTTATCTTTTGTCGTGAAATCATGACACTTTTGCTTTCATACTTAGCTTTGATTTTATCACAAAATCACGACATTTCTACTTCCGTATGCTTCCTCTCTTTCTTTTGTCATGAAAATACGACATGTCGTGATATCGCGACACTTTTCAAACTTGCTTTATCTCTCCTATTTTAGTTGTAAAAATGGGACATGTCACAAAATCATGACACTTTTCCAACTTACTTTCTCTCTCCTGTTTTAGTTGCGAAAATCACATTGTATCACGAAATACAACACTTTCCAGCTTGCTTTCTCTCCTCATTTTGGTTGCGGCAATCGGCATGTCGTGAAATCGTGACACTTTTCTTGCTTGTTACATTTCTTTGAACTTGACGTGAAATCCGTGCTTCTTCCTGCTTTCTCTTTTTTATTTTTCTTCAATAAGTGGGAACGGTTTTCTGCCTTTTTCTCTTCCAACATGGCGAGAAATGTGTGATTTTTCACTTTCTCTTTCTCTTCCAACATGTCTCTTGAAATTGATAGTTTTCCCTTGCCTTTTCTCTTCCCAACATGTCACCAAAAGCCATGGCGATTCCTCATTTCCTCATTTTGGGATTATTTTTTATATTGTAAAAATTTATATCAAAATTTGTGGTATCCCCTAAAGAGGACAAACTTGTAGTATGTGATTCATTTGATAATAAAAAGAAACCTCTTTTATTATTTCCTTTTTGTCAAATGTTTCCATAGATTACATGCTTTTATTTATTTATGTTGTAATATCTATAGATGTGTGGTCTCCATAGCCTTCTACAGTGGCGATCACAGTAGAAACACCTAAAATTTACACTTTTTTATAAACTGTTGCATGTTTTTTCATTTATGTGCAGTCACTCTGATCGACAATGACTAGAAGAGCCCAGTCACACTTGAAGACAATGGCCAAATTCAGAGCTATCCTGAGCAATAGTAGTAAACATAAAAACTTGCAGACATTAGACAACAAGATCATTATTAAACATGGATTTTAGGTTGGTTGAAATTTTTGCTTCTCTATCTGCATTTTTATTTTCTAAAATGTAGTAGATGAATGATAGTTAGAGAACATAGATAAATTTTAAAGAAAAAAATATAATATATCTTAGGTTTTCTACTAGTTGTTGCTAGGAATAGCAATCTCTGATTGTAAACTGCCCTAGTCTCCAATGGTATAGATTGTATGTTAGGTTTTGCATGCTTGATGCTAAATTAGAGGCCATTTTTCATAATTAGTCTTGCATCCTCTGAATATCATATAGTTTTTAGATGTGCATTCTCTAAAATATAAATTTTCTTTTTAAGCATATAGGAAAATCATTTGAGTGCTCTATATGCATTTTATTTTCATGCAAAATTAAAAATAACCGCCACACATCACATCACACTTAAAAATTAGTGAATTGTACTTTATACCTAACCACTAATAGATACCAATGACAGGTGGAGAGCTTCATCTCCACCCATTGTCTCAAATCTTTATGAACCCTATTTTTATCGTATCGGATCGAAAGAACGAGTCATAGCCTATGGGATATAGCACATATTTCTCTTCAAAGAGGTATCAATGATCACAAGTGGTTAGATGAGAAAGTTATTAAGACCTATGCTCCTTGGTAGGTATGGGCTTCATCTCCACATACTATGATCGTTCGTAATTGGACTTTCATTATTGGTTGTAGGGCTCTGGGTATGCGGTGAAAATCCTTAAACTATACAAGAATATCATCCTTAAAAATGCAAACACAGTGAGATATAGTTTATGAATTCAATAAGCCAAGGCATGTAAAATAGTTTGGGGCTCACAAATAATATTTAAAAGAGATAAACACCCTTGTATGCTTTGTATTTTCAAATTTACAAAGAGATAATTCACATTATGATAAACACATTGAGAGACCAAACTTAGCACACAATCAAGGTGGAGGCTAAATATCTAGGACAAACACAAGATAAAACATTGGAACCTCTACCAAAGGATCCTTTAGAACTATGTTCAGTGAGTTTTAGAGGTGACAATTTTATGCATGGGGATTCTATTCAGAATACCCTAGTCAAAGTATGTAACACATACTCCTTGCAGGATAGAATTGAGGGTGGATCAAGGCCCCCAACATCCCATGGTAGACATAGAGAACTAGGTATATTGATGTAGAACTAGGTATCTTGATGTACTAGAATAATTTCTAGGGAAGCTAGGGTATAGATCCTCTTCTGCACATTCTTGATCTATGAGTTCATGCAGTGAGAGCATACAAAGGTATACCATTGAGCTATAAAAGTGCTCAAATCACTATCGTAGCGCACATGCCCCATCCACACAAGAAAGCATATAAAATATACCACAACAAAACACGAATGCCATATACATAGAAATCCCCTCAAGTAGAGTTGCACAACTAAATGTCTCACACTAATGATCTTATAGATCAATCTTAGAGGTTGGATTCGGATCAAAGATAGTGTATCTTATAAGATCAATTGGAAGATGTGTATGCGAAGTGTAAGCACCTTGAGAATGAGGATACTCAATGTCGAGGTTGCTTCAGCAATATTTGTATGAGAAAGCATGTGAGGAACAATGCATATTTGATCGGAAAGGGCATGAGGAAAGAGAATAGGTCAAATCTAGCTAAAATACCCCCTCAAAGTGATTATAGAGAACACAACCAAATATGTGCTACGTTGCAGCTAGAACTACACTCTAATCAAGTGGAAAATCATACTCATCATACGGACCAAATACGTATGGTGCAATTTGTACAAGGCAACCTAGCATACCTAGTGCAGCAGAGTCGAGGAAGGATATGAGAAAGATCAATAGTATCCCAAGATCTCCTTAGTATATGTGGATGATGAGTCTAATCCTCTATAACTGCCTAAAATAATATACCTCCATTGGCTCTGAGAGGCCTCTTGGGAATAGGAAATTTTGTCTACTTAAACATACAAAGGTAATAGGTAATATTAAATAAATCTTAATATTAAAATAATTGCAGAGCTTATTACATTAACCATAGAACATAGGAAATGTCCATTAATTTATACATAGAGAATAGGACGGAAATCGTGGAGGAGAGGAAAAGGAAAGGAAGTTGGAGGAATAAGGGGAAAGGAAGGTGGAGGGATAAGGAGGAAGAGGGAATAATGAGGAAATGGAGGATAAGGGAAAGGAGGAATTTATTAATTAAAAATCTGATGAAATTTGCCAACAATGCTAACCTAACCCTGTACGGACTAGAAATTTTTACATTTTTTAAGATCTCCCCCTTAAAGTTGAGAGGTTTGACAATACGAGTCTCTCAGCCACAGAGTGAGCTTTAGCTAGGTGCCTTGGTGAAGATGTCTGCTGACATTCTCAAGTGGGGCAATAGGGAAGCTCAAAGTTTTAGTTTCCACTGTATCTACGATGAGTGGTTACTTCATATCAAAATTCTTTGATCTACTATGGTGGGCCGGATTATGTATGGCTTAGAATGGCACTAATGTTGTCTGAAAATCACTTGTTGGACCTTTCTTTGCTCTCCAGAAGTTCTTCTAATACCTTTAAGTAGCCATAGAGCTTGAGTACTAGCATGATGGTGCTATATACTCGGCTTGTTGAGAAATAGTGCTGCTATTGCTCCTTCTTGGAACTCCAAGTTATTGGTCCCAAACAGACTAAAATAGTTTCTGAGGGTTGATTTTTCTATCATTAATGTTACACTACCCCAATCCCCACTATCACGGCTTCTCGCTTGATGATGTTGCATTTATAGTAATGGATTCCAAAATTCCATGTACCATTTACATATCGAAATTCTCTTAGCTGCCTGCAATTATGACTCGGAGGGTTAGAAATAAAATGAGACAGAAAGCTTATCTCACCAGATATCGTTGATCTGTGTTTAACTTAAAGCATCCCAAACTCCCAGCCATTAGCCCAGAAGTGGTCCACGTCAACTTTGATGCTCCATCATCTTTGCTCAAGTGGATCCCATGTCCAGTTGGGTTATAGCCCGGTTTGCGTGCTCCATAACAAACTTCTTAAGCATGTCAGTTTCTGCTTATGTTGACGAGATGAAGATCCTATATCGGCGATGAACCTCCATTCAAGGAAGTAGTGCATTCAGCCAAGATCCTTCATCTCAAAGCGCTGCATCATGGGTGTTTGAACTTCATAAATAGTTTTTCATTACTACCCATGAATATGAGATCATCCATACAAGCAAACTGTGAGGGATGTCATTCATCTCTTTAGAGTAGTAAGGGGTGGTTCATTTCTTTTTGGTAAGACTAAATTCTTTGAAGTACCCATCAAGTGCGTGAGTGCCAGGCTGCGTGGTGCTTGCTTGAGGCCATAAAGTGCCTTCTTCAATTTGTAACAAGATGTTCCTTGTATTTCCTCAAATCACTATGGATTTCACTCAACATACACTTCTTCTATAAGTGACTCATTTAGAAATGCACTTTTCACATCCATGTGTTGATTTCCCTCATGTTTACTTGCTTTAAGGCAGAACTATTCTAATAGTCTCTTGTCGACTCTGAGAAGCAAAAGAATCTCTTCTCATAAATCAACTCCATATTTTTGAGTGAATCCTTTTATTCTAATCTAGCCTTGTGCCTTTCAATGCTACTAGCATTAAACTTAGTCTTCATGAACCCACTTGCATCAACACATTTCTTGTCTTTTCAGAAGCTTTACCTGACTCCCAGAGTGTTATTGTTTTTATAGAGGTTATCTCCTCGTTCATGGCATCTTGCCAAATTTCTTGAGCCACATGCCTTCTCAAAACTAGAAGGTTCAAGGGGTGCACTAGTTAACAAACTAGCAGTTGCTTTTATGTCCCCTGGGTTCTGGTAGGAGACATCATCACCACACAAGTGCATACTTTCTAATCTATGTAAAATAGAATCCATTTCACTAGCTTGACTCTTAGTGTATCTTTTGGAAAAAAAATTATCCAAAATCTGAGATGATGGATGATACTGTAGATTTCTCTTACCTTTGTATGGAGAATCAATGTCCATTGGTGAGGAACATATAGATCGCTATGGAGAAGGACTTGGTGAAGAAGAATAATCAGAAGATGAACCTAGATCTAGATGCGGATACCGGAGAGCGCTTTCTTTAAGCTGGTGGTATTGCTTTCCTTTCTGGTGTTTGTGGACACACCTGTTGAGTAAATACAGGGTGGATTCAACATCCTTTGAATATTTGAGGCTTACCCCATTCTCCCCTTCATCAAAATCACATCCACGGAAATCACAAGCTTTCTAGTCTGGGGATTATAGAGTCATAAGCTTTTGTATTCTCTATAGTATCCTAAAGATACGGGCGACTCTTTGGATTGAGCTTCTTCTAGCTCATCGGGAATGTGAGAATAGGCCGGAGGCAAATGCACAAAATGCTTAACATTTGGCTTTTTACCATACCATGCTTGGTAGGTGTCGATCCTTTAAAAATGGAAGTAGGACTTCATTAAAAATACTCTACTAGTCCTAAACTACATCTGCCCAATATGAATTAGTTAAATGCTTCTTCTGAATCATAGATCTTGCCATCTCCACAATGGTGTAATTCTTCCTCTCTTCTACACCATTACTGTTGTAGATGTGGCGGCATTGAACTACCTCTTAATGCCATGTTTCTTGCAATTACAAACTCATTAGAGAATACTCTCCTCCTATCTTATCGAAGACATTTTACAAAATATCTACTCTCCCTTTCAACTCTTGTTTTGAAATCAATACCATGATCATATGCTTCATCCTTATGTTTCAAAAAATATATCTGACGACATTCTAGTATAATCATCAATAAAGAGTAGAAAATGAAGTTGTTACAGACTCTATATACGCATCGGACTAGTGTACGTATGTACTAAGCTGAGGTAGATAACTATTACAGTAACTTCCTCCATCTGGGGAAACTTTGGAAGTCTAACATGCTTCCCAAGAGCACACCCTTCACGACTTTTTTCCATCACGAACTTTGGGAAGTCCAGTAGCCATGGCTTGGAGGTTAGCATTTCAGCCCAACTGAATTCAAATGGCCATATCTCAAGTGCCATAGAACACTTGGATTGGAAATAGCAGCCACCCAACCTAACTTATCCCCCTGGTTGACCGAATTTAGAGGAAAACAATCTATTTTTTGACATTGGCACTGAATGTGATTCTATTATTATTATTACTTATCAAAATAGTGCATTTGCCCTCAATAGAAGCAACTTGTAGTTCTTTTTCTAACATTTTCCAACACTTAAAATATTATATTTGGAGATGGGGTGTATAATAGATATCACTTGCTTGTTTTAGCCGACTCCTTCTTTAGTTGGGCCCGCCATAGCTCCAATTCCTTCGTACTTGCATGATTTGTCATAACTTAATTGGATCTTTGGATTTGTAGGAGGAGTTTCGAGTAGCAAAGAGCTCTTCTTTGCCACTCATATGGTTTGACACCAGTGTTCCAAGATCCATGTATCATTCTGTGTTCTTCTCAGCTTGACCATATGAGAAAGAAAGAGATTTGTGGCCTCTTCCTCTTCTCCAAAGTTTCTATTAGCCACTCAAATAGCTACTACTAGCTCCTTGTGGAAGTCTTAGTCCAGCCAGTCATGAGCATAATGGCCAAGTTTGTCACAGTTATAGAAATGTTGTTTTGAATTATCTCCTCCTTTACCTCTACGGATTATTTCCTTCTGTTTTTGTCCTCCTCCTAAATTCCTCTGTTTTTAATTTCCTTTATTTGTTTGAGAATCCTCCTCTGTTTTAGTTCCTCCTACTGTTAGGAGTTCCACATGCCTGATTATTCCTACCTCTTCCTCTAGACTTTCAGCTACCATGACCTCTACCTCATGCCTTCCTTGAGAAGCAAAGTTTATCATCCTCCATAACTTGTGGAATGGAATAGCTGCTGTCTCTCCTTCATGTGAAGGTGAGCCAATGAGTGTTCAAAAGATAGAGAAGTTAGGTCTTTGGATTCTTCTATGAGTAAGCTCTTGAATTCCACCAGGAAGAGGTGTTCTCAACACTTTCTTCACTGTAACCAGGCTTACATCTTCTCTTAAAGTGACCATCTTCTCTTCTCGACTTTCACACTTTTTCTGTTGATCACCAGCCTTTTCATTTTCTTGCATTTGAGTTTCAAAATCTCTTTCGGGTTTGGATTTTAACATTTGATTTAGTCACTACCCTATAACTTTCTTGTAAAGCTTTCCATGATTTTTAGTTTAAAAGAAGCTATTCTAGGAAAATACTTTTATCAAAATTGAGAATAGATGAGTAAAGGGGCAAAGAATTATTCTTTATGCTTCTTTTCTGGCCTTTTATCAACACCACTCAAAGCTTCCCACTAAACCAAATGAACCTTATTCAATCACGTCCCAACGACCTTTGCTGATCAACGAGGTTTTCATTTTAATTGACCAATAACATCCAATCAGTACCATTGAATTGAATTATTAAAAATAGTATTGAGGCCATTTTTGAAAGCAACTTTTATTTCTGACCTCCAAACAAATTGTACAAGTCCACAAAATAGATTGTTCATTCGTTGATTTAAATCAAATCTGCTTTCTTAAAATTCTCATGATTTGATGTTTCTTCTTGAGGATTTCCCAAAATTGGAAAGGTGAAGTTATGCACTTAAATGCGTCCTTGATGATAATGACTTCTTTACGTCACACTCACAGCTCAAACAACCTTTGAGAACAACTCATTCTTCAATTGTAGGTTTCCTCCCACTGATTCTTTTCCTCTACTTTTGTTTCTACTGGTTGCAGCGAATAGGGAGAGCGAAGTGTATAGCTCTCCTCTTTCTAACTTTAGGCATTGTAGGAGTATAACTATCAATTGACAATCATGAGGTACTGTTTCAAACAAATAACAGGTTCGGCTTCTCTTTCAGAAGATATTATCTTTCCAAAATCACGTTGGCATATCTGAATCACGGTTTTCTCCGATGTACAATCACTTGGTTTTCCAGGGTGACAAGGCTAATATAGAGTCACTGTTATAGACTTTCTTGTCAAAGGATGATTCTCCATCTCAATGAGAGAGCAGTACATAATAGCATCCATATGACCGAATCATCCTACTCAAAAAGTTTCTGCGTATGGCGGGTTTAATAATGATGCTAAAAAAACTTTTCACCACTTTATGTTTTAAATCAATTTTCCAAAAATTATTTTAATAAAGCCTTTAAAAATTTTAACAATTTTTTTATATATTTTTTAAATTAGTTTTTTTAAATAAAATTTTATTTTAAAAAAACATAATAAAAAATATAAATAAAAAACATTAAATTTTTAAAAAATTTAAAAAACAAATAAGAAAAAAAGAATTAATTAAAAAAACCTTTTTTTTTTTCGTCATGAAATCCCCGACGGGATTCGACCTCAGGACCTCCGCGTCCTGCCCGCAGCCACTAGCCGCTACACCACGCGACGCCGGTGAGAAGGATGGTAAATTTCGCCTTGTTAAACCTTCCGTCGTCCGCGATTCCAAAAAAAAATTAAAAAAATTGTTTTTTTTTACCTTGGTGGGAATCGACCACGGGACCTCTCCTCCGCAAGCCAGAGACTTAGCTGACTACGCTACGCCCTTCGAATGGAGTATAAAGGAATGGGCGGTTCCTTAAACTATCGTTGGATGAAATTTAAAAAAAATAAATAAATGTGGATTTGTCCCACATTCAATGGGAAGAAGACTTTCTAGTCTTCTTATATGCCCGTGACACATATAATCAATTGCCTTC